>JTDE01001580.1:140518-151757 GCA_014338405.1 Paragonimus skrjabini miyazakii | reverse complement strand
ACCTGATGAGATGCAGCGAAATGTGCTCGAGAGATACATTGTGCAAAAAACTGTTTCTGACTTCTCTGTTCAAATTTGTTACGGGAAAAGGTTGCTCTGCTTTTCTGGAATAAAGAAGAATAGTCAAAATGCCTCTCAGGACACCTTAACAAAGGATCGACGGATAGCCCAGGCCTGCGTGCTATGAGCCTGTGTTTTGAGGATATCTGACACCAGCACTCCGAGGTCTCGTTCGTTATTGCATTGTTAACAAGTGGCCTTCAACATGGTATGCCTCTACATCCTTGACATCTCCCAGGTGCATAAAGGAGCTTTTCCCTGGGTTTAGAGGCAATCTCCACTGAATTGCTCTTGCTGATATTGTATCCAAGTCTCGTTGCAACATTTCGTCTGAAGAGACGGTCCTCCATAGTTTCATGTTATCGGCGAAGACGAAGACAGGCGACTGTAATCGGTCCAATAGATAATTGGTGAAAACCAAAAGCAAGGACCTGAGCACTGACCCTCGTAGCACACCGCTTTGGGCGGGCAGCCAGTCAACTAATTGTTGGTTGACCTTAACAGCGAATGATCCGCCATGAAGAAAGTCTGCCATCCAGTTTATTATAGGCAAGCTGACAGCGTACGCCATCAGTTTGTTGAGCAAATGGTTAGGTGGAACTCTGTCGAGAACCTATCTGAAGTCAAGAGTTGAAGTCGTGTCATCAGTCCTTACCTCCACCCATCGCTCTCTGGCAAGCAGGAGGTTTGTCGAGCAGGATCGCCCTCACCAGAATCCAGGTCGAAGTTATCTTCAGGTCTCTAAAATTATTCTGCAACCTACGTGGCTAATGAACCAATGATTGTATTGTTCAAGGTTGATTTCGCGTGAACGGTTAATAATGTTAAAAGGAAAAAGCGGGACAATCAGAGAGGCGTCTGTGCGAGTCCCGATTCTATGGGCTACTGCTTGGAGATGGCTTTAGCTTGTGCATATTGGGCCATAAGTGGTTTCGGCAACGGAATTAACGAAAACAAAGGTGTGCAAGGAAAGATTGATTCAAAAACAGGATAGTTCCCGTGCAGTGTGTTCATGTTCGATGGGGTAGTTGACTATCAAATGGCGATAGAGGCTGGCGACACGGTAACCTAATAGTAACAGCACTGACTGCCACTGTTACCTCCAGTCACAGTTGTTTGCATCTGAGGTTTAACATCCTGACTGTCCATCCCACATACGAAGTGGAGTTTTAGGGCAGCGAGTGCCTTGTGTAACAGCTGTGGGGACTACTTTCCAGCTTCGACCGGTACAATCAATGCTAACTTATTGCTGGGACGTGTAATGGGAGTAGAACCAACGCTCGGAATTCGGTTAGGCACACATGGATTTTTGTTTAGCTAGTACCGATCGGGTTGGATAGTTAGAGGGGGATCAGATTGACGATGTACGTGCTCGATCACGGCGGCCTGAGGGTACGAACTAACAATCGTTGAGCACAACTCTGGGCGATCGTCTCATCCATAGATAGAATGCACAATTATACCTCTTGCAATGCAGTGGCCGGAGGTACCCGATTGACACTGCAAAACCTCCGCCCCGCGTATCTGTTACACTTTGCTAAGTTGACTGAGATGAGTAAGTTGGTGTTCTTTGTTGTTTTAGAACGAAGCCATGTAGAACGGTGTTCACGAACTCTTACGTTTTCACTAGTGCGATCTGTATAGACTAAGATGCACAAACGAACAGATAAATGGATAAAGAAAGAGGCGGTCGCATTGGAATCTAAACTTTTCAGGTTAGGTTGGTTTTCAATAGCGTTGCGTCGGAGTTTGCTACGTTCTAGGTACTATTAGTCGTACCAGTTATTTAACGTGCTGTCAACTCCGCTTGTTATCTGTGAATGACAATACCACATAGACCTTTCTCTTTGCTTTCCCCTTGGTTATGTTAATGAATTTCTAAAAGTAATCAGTTAGGATGGTCTGTGGTTTGATCGTGATTTCACTATATCCCCCCTGTAGCGTTTTTTCTCACTTCTCGTCCGATAAGGCAACGTTTGAGAATGAGTGACAGCGAAGTATTTGAGTTGGAAAAGATGCAGACTTTTCTTTTATAACCGTCTCAGTGTTTTGTATTGCGATCCCAATGCGACGCTCTCTCGTTTCTCCATCGCATGATGATCGTCCTGTATGATACAAAATTAATGTAATCACGAAGGAAGTTTGTGCACAAGACCTCTCCAACTCAAATGTTTCACTATGTGCTAAACAGTCCCATACGTGGTCTTATGCATTTGTTTATCTCTTCCACTTAGATAATATCACTTCATCAGCTTGTATTGTTGCTCACGCGGTATCCGTATGGATATAGCATTTGGTAACCTTCGTTGTCATCACGTTTGGCTATTAGTCAAGAGGATGATTTCCAGTTCATATGTACGCCCAGTTTTGCTCGTGTTGTTTGACCGTTGATGTCCCCAACGGCGGTCGTACATCTTGTTACTTGACTGTGTGAACAACTAAATTCCGATGTTTACGTATACCATAACCTAACAGGTGGCACATGTCAGCATTCTACAAGGGAACGGTCAGCCTTCATCCCTTATGACTGCGTTGTCATTTTGTGTAAAAGTTGATGGCTTTCACGATTTATGTCTGATACTGTAAGCTTGGAAGTGATGCATTGGACACGCTAGTTCTTCAACCGGCAGTTAGTATGTGTGCTTGGGCGAAAGTGAGCTGAACAAATACGCGGAGTTGCTTGTCGGCAATATTTGAGAAAGGCCAGTAGCTTGCCAAACCGTTGTAGTGACGCAACTGAAGTCACGACGCTGTTACTATGGAATCTTTCCAGCGATTGAGGTGTTGCAACTTCATCAGACGTGAAGTACCATTTGTTTGATTCAGTTTTCCGATTAGGTAACATCTGTCGCACCGACCTCCGAACGAAGTGAGACCGTGCTCACAAAGTAGCAGTGAGCCCAACTTTATTACGCTGCACCCTGCATGGAGAGTGTATACACGAACTAGTGACGAAAAGCATTGTAGATTGCTTGCTTATTGGTAACAACATTTGGTCTCACTCAGATGTATTACACGACAACCTTTCACTGCATCACTGAAAAACGTAATCCTCATGGTTTCGCTGCAGAACCTGGCAAAGACAGTATGCAGTTCGGAAATCGGATGTTTTTGGAGCATGTAGGCTTATCGACCAGGTTTGCCCCTCTTCTTGATTATCTAGGCATAAAGACTGGCCCCATTTCAGACCATTCTTGTGCATGTGCCGCGGCAATCCATTTCCTGGTAATAGGCACGAGATAAACCCCAAAATGCCGCGCAACCAAGTGGTACATGATCATGCTCCCTCCGGAGGCTGGATACTCGTGTCATTCCCATTGGGCACCACTGTGCCGGTGACTGTGCAGCCACATTCGTCAGGGACGATGACTATTCTAGAGTTGGCATCGATGCCAGAACATCACGATTATTCAAAAGCCATTTTCTGGCAATATGCCACAAATTTTCCTCGTAAGATGTTCTGGTGTATGAGTACTATAGACTGAAACTAGACAATCGTGGGCGTAAATAAATCGTCCTGACTGTTTTGTCATTGACGTTTGCATGTAGCTATCTACAGTATTTAACAGTTCGATGCAGCTTAAAATTGGAAGTGGCGTCGAATGGATGCGAGACCAATTTTTGTCTCACTGGACGTTACTCAGTCCCCATAAACCATGTAACACGTCCCTGTAGGGAGATGCCCAATCATAAGAGCAGTTCTATGCCTACCAATGCGCTAAGCGGAATTTTGACAGTACGCTCATCAACATGATCACCTCACGGTTTGTCGTTCAACGACAATCCCAGGTACTTTGCTGTGCATTCATAGACTTCGAAATTTTGTTGACTTGGAATTTAGCACCAGAGAGTATGGAACTTATCACCGATACGAATAGACTAGTTTGAGATCAGTTGGAGATGCAATTTCAACATACTCATCATCAGAGTATTACGTAGATTCAGAGATGTGGAAAACAGTAATGTTATTTGCTATGTCTTGCCTCTGAACTAAATAGGTTGTCATGTGTATTGGTTTACAGCTTCTGAGGAAGAACACGTTTTTATAGTCATGACTGGTACTGATGGTCATACACTGTGTTATCATTTATCCGAACCGATGAAAAGAAACAGTGAGATGTTGACTAAAGCCACTATACCTTTTGCTGCAATATTGTGATTTTTGAAGTTTCAGGTGTAAGTAACCTCACCATCACCGGTTTTCCGCTCTAACCTGTCCCCAATTTGTCCCACTTTTGTATCCTGAAATAGTAACTGTTTTCAGATGCAAGTCAACAACTAAACGCTGGTGGTCTTAGTAACCGCATTCCTTGACAAGCAAGTGTACAAGCTGCTTTGACCCATAACTTCATGTTTGGTGCTTAATATATGCTACCCCTCCGGACAGCGAATGTACGACTGTAACTGTCGTGTACTTAAGTTTATGCGTGGATGGTTGTTTATCTAATCTTTCCGTCTTTCCTGGTCTCCAGCGGTGCCGAAGTGGGATTAAAGCACAATTGTTACTCATTTATACACAGTCAAATTAACTATGAAATGAAATCTGCTAACACAAGTCGGAGTTGTTGATTTGATCAGATTTGCCTATGCTCCAACAGCCAGTAGATCAGGTGCTACCGAGAATGCATTCTGTAAGACCCTCATATAACTTTATGAGGCAGACTAGCCACTCAAACAGAATCGGACCGGTAGGCGGTTATAATGCTCAACCTAATCTCGCTCCACCAAAGGAGTGATTAAATGATATATTTGGCATTCGAGCTTAATGTATTGAGAGTTGTAGGGGGCTTCTGCACATATCTGTCTTTCAGGGAGTGCCGCTGTTCAACACAGGAAGAACTGGGACATAGAGATCGCTTTGTCTAGCTGAACCATCAGTCAGCCACATAGCTATCGGTTACAGGTTACGTCACGCTGTTAAAGGCTATCAGCCTTTTTTTCTACTACTACCGTTGTTCGTGCTTACTTTGTTGTCGTTCGCTCACAGATCATACGATGGTAATTGTAAGACGGTTAACTGAAATTCGAACGAAAAATATATGGAGAACGCTCATCGCGAGGCACTTACGAACAGATTGTCAAGAGAAAAACAGGCGGGGCAAACCGGAGCAGTAAAAACAACTCGCAGCCACATTTCTCGAATAAATTGTTTCGTTTTGGATTTATGGTACGTGTGCAAACCCAATAAAGAGCGCTGTTGGATTCCTGTTTGTTCGGAATATAACAACGATCGCCGAGAACTTAAATCCAAGCTAAGTGCTCGCAAAAATATCGTAAACATTAGCTGGTAGAACGATTCAAAGAAATGGAGCTAGATTTTTTGTCTAGGATTAACGGGATGGCATTCTCCATAACTTCCGGTTGTCGGTCTAACGTCAGTGGAACAATATGTAAAGACCAGTCTTCTATCGCGTCCAATCTGATCACTAACCTCTATCCAACAAACCCAAGGCAACTGGAATACGTGAAGAGCGAGTAGTATTCTCCTCGGGCAGGGAGTGTATTGATCATCATTTTACCCCACGACCCATCTTGGAGCATTGACACTTTCGGGTAATCAACGGTCGCGGTACTTTTAGACCTGAAGACTACCTTTGTTTCGTTTGCGCGTAAAGTTCGCCGGAGCTGTCTTCTCAAAGCAATTCCAGACAAATGTTCCAACCTATTAAGATCGTCACAAGCCTGCTCTGCATGCAGAGAACAGGATTATGGGGAGCCGTGTAGGATTTTCACCGACTCTAGGAGTGACCTAATCCTCTTTTTCTGTTCATCTCTGTCACGTACGAAGAAGGTACCTTTGGAGAGTTCAACAATCTTGGTATGGAGTTTTCTTTTGACATTAAGGTTACTGACACGGAGCATGTGGACGACATTTCTCAGTTTACCCCTTCCGCTGAAAACATGCAAAACATACTGAATGAAGCGAACGACCGGTGTGTTCTGTATGGAACGCGCTTCACACTTTTAAGGTACGAATCGTCTGGGGCGCTCCCACTTTTGGTTTTTTTTATATGGTGGACAGATTGATTTAGGCGGTGAATCGTTTCACTCACCTGGGTACCGCCACCTCGCAAGTCTGCAATGTTCCTGAAGAGTTGTCATTGAGAATGTTGAACACTTGTTGCTTCTACGTATTTTCGCTTCTCCTGACTTTGGTAAAACGTCCGGTCATCACTGTGAAGGGCTAGCGTTCCATTATGTACTGTCATCTAAAAAGCTGACCCATTCGTGTCGAAAATGTAACCTGCAGTGTTTATCTATCGTTCGTCGTCACTAAGTGCGGCGAGTGCGTGAACAATGCGACTGTCCGCTGCTGTCTGTTTAGACTGATTTTGCGTGTCCGATCAACTGACTGCATAGTGAACTACTGCACCTTCAATCAGTAGTGCAACGGGATGAATATCTCCGTGTCATAATTCAGTGACAAAGCAAACATGACCATGTTGCAACAAGACTTAATTATGCTGTCCAAATGGTTCGTTACCTTGCAGCTAGCCTACAAAGGTGATACGATGGAACAACTCTGTCGACGACTGCGATCAGCAGTTGATTGGACATTTTAATCGGCCTCAGTCAAAATGTTATAGTCAGTTAACTAAATGACAATCTCTCTGGTGAAAGTATCATTGCCTCCGTACGCCGAATCTCACTTTATTCACCGGTTTTACTGTGGGTGCCAGGCCAACATGGACAGAACGGAACCGCAGTTGCGTAGTCACGTAGCTGGACCTTTTTCGGCTTGGGCTGCACGTGAGGTGAGACTGGCGCCAGTAACTGGTGTTGCGCAGTCAGTGTCTTCGACTGCGCGTCAGTTGATCTCTGGGCATAAGGTCGTCGTTACTCATGTTTCCAAAGTCTATTACGCACCCAACGGTCGACGACTGTTGCGGTTCGCTAAGGTTCTTGTTACTCAACTGTGACAACCACTTTACTGCCAGTAGAATGATGTGGTCGTCAGTCTGAAACTGTAGTCGTAGATGAGCAATTTCATCGCTCGTGTGTGGGTGATGAATTTCTTTTCACTAACTCTCGTCGACTCTGCTATGTAAACATCTCAATACTGCGATATGTACCGGATGGTATGTAGCAAAATTCACCAGAGAATACATCGTGCGGCCTGCCGCTTTTGACTTTTCAAACTTATTTCTGGAAACAACTGTTTTCTCTATTTAAAAAATGTTCAAATATATCGAGAGATTTCATAAATAAAAACGTAGTGAACAAGCCAGTTTTCTACGTGTCCCCTTCGAGCCAAATAAAACAATAAATATTTTTTAATAAAACAAATGTCAGGCGAGAATTGCGTGGAACTTGACACAGTATGAATCTAGTGTCACTTGCGGGATTACAGACAGGATTAGTACGGTGCCGCATCACTCGCCCAAACGGCGTCACGCTATGGCACTTCTGCACCCACATTTCAATTTTGCAGCCGTAATGACTAAATGGCGCTAGATTAACACTGTGTTAGGTTCCACGTAATCCCCATTTGATAATGAATCTGTGTACATTGTGTCATATTTGCCCTCCACATGACGTCAAAGACAGGCTTGTTCGCCACTTTTTGACATCTGGTGAAAACTCCGGGTATATTTGACAATCTAACGACCAAACTTCTCTGAGAAACTTGAATAGTTACTTTAGTTTAACATTAAACATTGCGGTGACGTAGGGACACTGTGGTTTCCTGAATGAATGCATAGGAAGGAAAGCAATTCCTTTTTTCCCAAGTACTTTGCGGAGGAACAGTGCAAGCCGACAACGACCCTGACTCGTCATATTCTGAATGAAATCGATATAATCGGCACACCTGTAGCGGACTTAGAATACAGTCGTTTGAATGGTCTTCATGCAATGGAACAACTAATTGCGGGTGAGCTTGCTCAGTATGATGCTTATTTTGCAACCTACCACGTAAACACAGGTGGAAAAATGGGGAAACTGAACGACAGGTTGAATCACGGCGCTATACTGGTGGCACTTCCGATTAACCCACACAAGTAGAGTCACTTCTTCGTCTGTAAACTTATCTGACAAACGTGCGCAAGTCTTTTTCTTGAGTTCCAAATTTTGCTGTCTAAAACAGTCTTTAGACAATTTGATTTGAAAATTCAATTCAGTAACATATTCGGTCAACTGGATGGACTCACACATTCACCCCAAATAAATGTGGGATAAATTTTGAAACACTGTTGGCCAAAACATGCCATCAATATCGTAATGTAAAATCCAGTATGCGTGGAGCGACAACAACAAATCATATGGAGGCCCTGAAGAACTTACAAAGCATTGACACTATCTTGCTCCTAAACCTGACGAAGGCTGCGGAATAGTCTCTTGCGATAAGCACGCGTGTCCGAACAGGATGAATGAGGTGCTACAGGATTATGCTATATTTAGAAGATTGGAAATCGAGAAAGACAGGACACTTGTCATTGGGAAGACCATCTCCAATTACTTAGGAGATATGAAGCAAGACAGATGTATTGATGTGCTAGTATCCCAATGAGTATGGCCAACAGCATCACTTATACCAAGACTCAAGGGTTTTAGACATGAAGAACTCGCCGTATCATACACCAGTGAAATGGTTAGCTGAACCTCTGAGACCAATCCGCGAGAGATTAGTGCTACAAAGTCTCAAAGATACGTTCTCTTTCACTGGGGCTGTGAAAGTTTAAACTTGTAGGTAAAAAAGACTGCTCTTAATGGATTGGCGCTCATTGTTTACCAACGTGCCACCCAGAGAAATTATGGATTTTGTGCGTGATTGCATTCATTTGAATGTGAATGTTTTATTACCGGATGAGCACCTCGTGGGAATCTTGTTAGCGTCTATATCCGGAATACCCCATTCCAGTTTGGTGGAAAAAAATATTGTCAAAGGAATGAGGTTGCAATGTAATCATCGGTAGACTCATTGCTGGTTGACATATTCATGGTGATGACTGAGTAAACAACATTGACAGGACTGACCGTATAGTGATTTTACAAATGGTACGTAGATTACATCTCCGGTATTGTCGACGTCAACACTGATGCCGATTCACCACTACGGTTACTCATCTCACAGGAAACTTGAGTTTACTGCGGACACGGATAGGACGGAATACTGTCCTTAATGTTGCGTTCTTGAAACGTCCGGATGGACGGATTTGATGAGATATACATAAAAGGTGGGGATGAAATGGTCAGTATATCCATTCCTACAGCTTTGTTCCAATTAAGTAGAAGCAAAACTTGATACGTTTTTGTACCAGTTTAATTCCACTCACTGAAATCTTGGTTACCCACAAAGAAGAGTTAGGTGACTCGCTACCGCTCTCAGATATTCCTATTCCATTACTGATAAGTAGCTTGGAGCGGACAGTACTTATAATTCTCTTCATTTTCACCTGTAGCCTACAAACGTGGTTAAGTGCAAACATGTTTTCATCGAGCAAATAAATTATACACGACCGAGCGCCCAAAGAGGACCTTCCCGATCTCAGTTGCGGTGAGACGTAAATCGACAGAACGAACTGAAACTTGTGACATGAGGGCGGGACACGTTCCCAAATGGCTAGTGCAGAAAGTGACTCAACATGCTAACATCCGAACAGAAATCTAGAGTCTCCGATCACGAAACACTTAACCGCGACAGGAGTGGTTGGAAAGTCTCTTGGAATGCGAAAGCCGCGATCAAATGTGAATGGGGTTCAACTTCAAATTATTTTTCTATTTGTGCTGCATGTGATTGGAAGGTGCAATAACGAAAAGGGCTGATGTGCTGAGTGACAAATATCGCTTGTAACGATTGTGTTCCGTGCACCATATGCCAGCCGAAATTTTACCGCATTTGGCATCATGCGGCGAGATTAGCTACAGTAAGGTAAAACCACAGTTTGGTCACAAAATGGGAAATTTCTGACTTTTTGAGTATGTCGGTGAACCTCGCCTGTCAGATTTACCACACTTCATTTACTCAAATCGCTTGTCAGAGAATTTGTTGTACGTGGTGTAGTGCCTACGTTCATAGTGCCACATATAAATTTATCTTGTCCAGATTTTCGTGTCCTTCAACGGTCCGCTTGTATTCCATTGCTGTTGTGGTGCACGACTGCTTGATGATGCTTTTAGCCATTGTGAATCACCATCAACAGCAATACCGTATGGTTAACGCTTACTTATTATGCGAATACAACAAAAAACTCTGCCTTAATGATGAGGAGGACGGAATGGAGGTTCATTTCCTAAAGTATGAGTACCCACCGATGATTATGAACATTTGGCTTCACCGTGAATATGGGGAGGTTATTTTCACTGATGATACAAAATAATGAAACCGTAACGCACGATTCTAGCGAATCACTTAAGTAATCGATACGATCTGAGGAAACGAATAGGGCAAAATTTCAGTTCCAGTTGTTTTGATTTTCAGCACAGTTAGGACAACAAGCACACGAAGCAGATAGATGTTCCATCATCGGTGAAACACACTGTTACGCGAACGCTGAACTTCTTAGGAGTCTCGAAGAGATCCATTTGCGAAAAATCTGGACTTCGGCTGGATACGAACCAGCGACAGAAAAACCATGCCCAAACGAGGCAAGCGCTCTACCAGCTGAGCTACGAAGTCACGCCGGAAGCTCAGAAATTTCACATTTGGGCCTAGTTACCCACCCAACCAACTGTGTCATATGGAATCCACCAAATGATCCAGCTGATTGACTGCCCAAGCAGGATTTCTCGATCAGTTCACGCTAGACACTACCAACGCCACCGATGACCATTGACATTGAGTTACTGATAAGTAGTTTGGCAGATTTGATAATTTCGAAGAGATCCATTTGCGAAAAATCTGGACTTCGGCTGGAGTCGTTAAAGAACTGGAAAATCGGTAGCCTTTGCTCCAAAAAGGATATATTTTTTCTGTCAGGAATGAATTGTACCACCTTTATTTTCAGCAACTTTAAGTCAAACTCTTTACGCTACTACTAAAGATTGTGATTTCTCGCTCTAACGCTGGAGGGGGACTGTTGCAAGTTACCAACATTTGAAAGGTCTGAGTCTTTATGTTTTCATATATTACTGAAGAGTAGTAGGGGATTTTGATTTTCATATAGATTGAACATCACCCACAATTGATGGCAGCTGTCGCATTCCCATAGGCTTTCCAGTCGGCCCCTTTCGAAAAGAA
>JTDE01001580.1:113295-123996 GCA_014338405.1 Paragonimus skrjabini miyazakii | reverse complement strand
GCCTTGCGGTATAGGCTTTTGAGCCAAAGGCTTTGGTTGAGAACCCTAATCGTTCTCCTGTCTAGGTCTGGGCGTCCTGGCAGTATCTCAGTCCACACACAATCATGAATACTCACAGCATGGATCACATGTTCTCCGCAGAAGAACTAAGTAAACCAATACTGTCCGCACATTCAATATCAGTCAGCTTATTACTCTGCAAAAGCAATACTCCAAGGTTCTCGAATCGTCCTAGTGTTCCTTCCGAAATATCGTCTACCAAACAGTTGGAAAAGAAGAGGGCGATAGAACACGCCTATCGAACAATCGGGATAGTTGCCCATAAGTGCGCACTCCGCATCATCATCATGATAGACAGCAATACATCAGTGGTTTACACTTATGCTTAACTGCCACAAAACCACGAAGAAGAAAAAAAAGCAGACCCTGTGTAGGAAGAGAGAAGAAAAAAAGCGAAAGTAAAGGGGACCTAACAGCTAAAAGTAGCTACTTCTATATTCAAACATACAACATGAAGGTGCCTACACCTTGCAAACAAACAACTGAGCTGTAAGTGAAAGTAAGGCGTCCTCAGCAAGACAGCTTCCTTGCGGCTTTCACTGCCTCGCATCAGCACTCAGCTCATAGACAACTCGGTCAAACAATGACAACATTCATGCCACTGAGCTCGGTTAGCCGCCATCTCACCTAACGTCACGGTGGTAATACTACTTCAATAAGTTGACGTATTTCACAAGGATTGGTTCGCGACGAAGACAGCTCGAGATGACGTCTCGGGCAATCGAATGAAAATCATAATTTGGATCCAAAATACCCCGACTATTGGTTAACCAAAGAAGGGTCTATACTCTAATGTACATCGCAAGGTGAAAGTATGATCGATACAACTGCCGCCAAGAAGGAACCATTGTTGTTCTTACTTCATCTGGTCTTTATCGACCGACTCTGACTGAAGTGCAGTCATGTGGCACACAGGCGACCGTTCACTTGGATCGAGTCGAACAAACACTGCTCTGCCTCAGAGCTCAGAACAATTCTCATTACAAGGTGAACGCAAGATTCGACTTTCTCGTCACGAAAAACGTTGAGAAAGAATCGCTGAACCACATCATTATCCAGGGACGAATTCAGACGAAATACAATGCCACGATAACAAAGGTGTGTTTCGGAGAAACAACACACATTCAGTCGGAGACTCGACGAGGTGCTCGTCTGAGCAGCTTGCTGACTTGCTTTTCGGAGGGCGCGAAAATCAAAACCTAGTTGCTTTGACTTAAAGAGAGAAAAGTCGAGATGAGGAAGACGGCAAAAATGAGTGGACTGGTAAGTCACGGCAACGACTACTGATACTTCTCGGTCGTTTATGTTTAGGAATTGGGTTGACTTGAGGAATCTCTAACGTAAGTTTGCGTCCACTTTGCGAACACATTTGTCGTCGCAACAGTAGATGAATCGGCACACTACATCAGAAACACAATGTTTTGAAGAAAAAAAAGATTCAGACAACGGAGAACAACCCTACAGATGAGAAGTAGCAACCACAATTCCACGATGAGATAAGAACGACTGAAAACAGAATTCAACTTTTACCAGTTTGATCGCCTGCGTACAAAGAGGACTCAATGAACACCTATTCCTTCACAGATTGTTAGGGTTGTAGTTTGGGCTACTAACGGTCTGCAATTAATTTTTTCACTCATTCAGCGTTTGGGAGGAATGGCTGTATCAATCATTGAGAATAAACGAAGTGTGTCCTGCTGTCTTCTTGTCGTCTCGAGGAGCTGGATGACAGGAAACAGATGTGTTTGGTCAATGAAACTGATAGAGAAAGACAAGGCCTGGTGACCTTGCCGAACATCACTTGTGATGCTAAAGGACGATGACAATTCACCGTATGCAACTATCTGGTCTAGGAGTAAAGCGCATGGAGAGTTTGACAACACGACTCGGATACGTATTCAACACAAAATAATGTAAAAGTGCTTCCATGTTGATTGGCTCAAAAACCCTGTGAATATTCAGTCAGTTGTAGACAAGATTACGTCCTAGCATTTCACAGGGCGCGAAGGTGAGATAAACGCAAATGCGGAAGGAACTTGTAAATTATTATGTATTAAGGTCAGCATGCGATGAACGACTCCAAGGAGATCAGAAAAAAAACTCGCTCCTTCACAACAGTCGGGCATGTCACAGAAATTACTTTGGTGCTGGCCGACCTCAACACACTGATACACTACACAGATCTACGTTACCTTTTCATCAGGGCAAATTTCAGTATCCAGACGACGAACTAAACGTTAGATATTTCAAGTGTTCTTGTCCACCAGTGGGTAACCCGTCAATATGTAGCCGTATATAATCGTAAATAAAGACACACTTCCAAAACACAAAAATGAAACAGTAATGTTGTCTGTGAATTTAAATGGGTGCGTTTCATGCCCCAAGCCTGAAAACAGAGGTGTGAAAGAAATGTAAAACAAGTTTGGAAGCGTTGGTAAATTAATACTGTCACCAAGCAGAATCAGTAAACGAGGACAAGGTTAACGATTTGTCAAGTTTTCGAGGCTGATAGAACGAATGAAAATAAAACTTGACTATTGGACAAATGAACCCAATAGTTTAAGTGTCGACAGGCTTTGAAAATAGCGAAAATCCAGAAGGGATTTGATGAAGGGCACTAGGGGATCCAAACATGCTTGGAACACTAGCTGATGAAACAAGCTCAGTTGCATAGGATACACGGAGGCAACCGGAAATTGATAAACGAATGCTGCAATACGTTGTTCAAGTGTCGGTGTTGAGTTTGATCATCCGAACTGAATTAAGTCCACTTTCTGATCGGATTGGTTCGGATACAAAAGTAAATAATTCCTACTGGTCTGCGACTTGTCTGGTATATTAGCAAAAGAAGTTTCAGGTAGAGCAACTGCTGTTAGTACAACAGAATGGGTAGTGTGTTACTATGACACAACATATCTAACGACAGAATAAGTTTAAGAGTTTGTTATGGGCAAACTTAGCTGCCTTTCCGGTCAAAAGCATAAACCAGACGTCTGTTTACAACAGGATATGTTCCGTTCAGCCTTCACAGAGGAATGGAGGATAACCTATGCTAGAGCACACAATTAAGCATCTCCGGAAACAGAGAATATCTAATTGAGTAACTGATTTAGCAGACAAACACCAAAAACCGATCAAGTGTTTTGTTCGCAAATTTGCATAAGTCAAGCAGACTGTTCATGATAGAACTCAACACGAACCAACAAACATGAGCAGGGGATAAAAAATTAAGATGAGCATTCAGCATTAAAGAGGGAGTCATACACACTTGGACGCGCTTTGGTTATCAAGCCTCATAAACACATTCGATGCACAGAGCATTGAAAGGTTCGGAAAAGTGTGACAAGAGAGGCTGTAACACAGTAGGCGGGCAATAAAGTCAACACGATGAAGAATCGACAAACTTCGTTTTCCACGGATCAGAGAATCAGGGTGCCTGGAAAGCGTCAGCAAAAGTTTGACTAATTTGAGACGCACAGCATGAAACGGGTACTAAAACAAAGTGAATCTGCGCTTGAAGAACGCGTCAAGTGAAGTGATCGAACCGCCCCTGCTACTGTGAGAGAGGGGAGGTTTCACTACTGACGATACTAATAAAAAACCGATGACGAATTCAGAGTTTTACTACGCTGAGGTAGCAGCACACACCAGATCGCAACCTCAGACTTCCGTTGTATTTGTCAAAACAGACGAGAAGACTGCCAAAGCCTTGAAGACATCATTACAAACATACAGCGATTGACGAGTATATAGCGGGCAACTGAAACAAATGTTTTCCGATACCAATATCTTAAGTGAGAATAAGATTAGAGAAACTAATTATGCACAGGTCACCTGGTCAACATTTTATATCCCTGGTCGTGTCGAAACACGGTGCTAGTGAATTAACAAAACAACCAATGGTACATTTTAGTTGCCCCATGTCATTTAGTTGTCTACCACCATCACGCTTATTTTTCAACGTTGGCTTAGCTAAAAATTAGCCAATTGTTGAACAATACCTTTGCTTTCAGTGGCCTTCAAGCGGTGACTGAATGACTCCGTCTAGGCCTATATAGCAGACCTTATGTTCAGTAACACGGCACAGAATGGATTTTGTAAGGGTTAATATTTTGTCATAAACATGCTGGCTGCCAATGACTTTTGGACAACAGCTGCTGCCAGAGGATTGCCTTATTATCATAACCTAGCGAAAATCAACGAAGGTTCGATCAGTGTTGATAACCCATCCATCGACAGGCATTCTATAATTACGGTCTTGACAAACAGTTACTCAGCCGGCTGGTTGATCACCTAATTAGAGATTGGTTTAACGTCGATGAAAATGGGGACTTAGATGACTGAATCTCCGCAAATAGCGAAGTATCACCTGTACGTGAGGCACCAAGCATTAGCAGAACACCAATGCTGCCTTACGCCGACGACACAAAAACCTAGTGTGTCGCAGTGTCTGAAGGTAATATGAACTATACGGAACAGACATGAAGCATCTCAATGTTCCATGGGTAACAAATCACGGTTCATCGAAAACAAAAACCAAGTCATACAGATTCGCCAGTTTTTTAGATGATCACTATTCACTTCGTTGTCGGTGTGCAGGAGCTACACCCACGTGGGTTCGAAACTGCCAAGCTATTGTCCATAATAAAGCTTAAATTGCTCAGTATGGTCTGCAACCTGCAATGTACTTAACCATGCCTCGGATCAATGTTGAACGTTGTTGTGTACTGTCTGGTGACAAGGTATCTCACAACCTCAATTCCTTAGGTTCCGCATTGCACGCAGAACAACAACGGTTAACTGAAAACGAGCGTTTCGACTACTTTCAGTTAAATCAAACAGATTTACAACGGTGAATTCTGCTGCAACTGTTTCAATAAACGACCGGTTGGAGAAGACAAACAAATTCGATCAGCCATGTAACTAACTAATATGCACGCTTAACAACAGCAAGTTGGTCATTCCGCACACAGACTGAAAACAGGATTGTTGCTGTATTCTGGAGAGACCGCGACAACAGTTACGTTCATCATACTGTGAAGTCAGTGTTAACAGCATGTGACCTATGGTACATGGCTACTGAAAACATCCGGCCGTGTGTTTCAGAACACGGAAGTTGAAACAATGAATAAACACGACAGTAAACGGATATGGTCACACCGATTAACAGATCTACTCCTGGTATTGACCACAAAGACTGACGGTTCCATGTAAAACCAGTATTAGAAAATCAGATCCTGAAAGGGTTCTGATGAAAAATGCAAACAAGATCACGACACGACTGAGCGAATTCTCTGCTCAGGGCTCGACACAGTTAGTCGTAGTAAGAAACGAACGCGTGGCATCTCAAGTGGACACGCTAATACAACATATGGTAAGATGCGTAGTGAATTACCCGGATCTATGAGGAAAATCCCATTTCCAGCACGATGCAACAGGAATCAGGGACAATCCATCCATAATCTACAGACCATCAAAGGAAAACGCGCAAAGTAGGACAGTAACAATGAATATTGACGAGCCTATATAACAGGTGAACCAGCACAATCAAAACGAATGAAAAAATCGGTTAACAAGACTTAAGATGTAGGCTTCAGGTCTGAATGGGTTTCCAATGAAAGTACAACAGAATCGGAAGTATCTTGTTCAGTGATCAGATGCAAATATGAGCCACGCAGTTGACCGACAACAGACAGCGGTGTCGAGGACTCCACGTGTTCGAAGGCGGAATGGACGGAAACGCAGAGCAACCACAACGGTAATGGCTTAGAAAACTGACGAAAGAAAGTCTGTTCAGTCACATCCAATTTGGAATCAGGATGAACAAAGAGGCATGAGCAAACGGACCGATCAGTATCCACCAGATTTTGCCAAGAAACTTCCACTGCTCCAGTCAGCTGATCGACCGAATGTGACATACCTTGCGGATCTAGCATGAAAGCTGACAACAAGTCACATTGTGAAGGGGTATCCTGGAAGTTTCCAATAGCACATTTGCAAGCGTGGGCAAAAAGTGTAGCTAAAAGTCGAGTTGATGGCAGACAGGACTGCACTGTTTCGGGAACAACAACAGTGATCCGACAGGTCACAATGCAGCTGTCTGATGTTACATGTTCGCGACTGACATTTTCCCATAATTTCGCTAACAGCACATGAACAGCATACGGAATTTTCATCATATTTCTTGTCGTATCAAGTCCACAGCGACTGCCAGCCCATTCGTTGAACAGGACGCGATAGTGCCTGCCCAGTGAGTTTGTATTCACTGCACCCTCCAGTCCAGACACGGGAAGGAGTGATTTGCCAGTTAAAGCCAGTAATGCTTCGGAAACCTCCAAAGCTACACGCACTTGTGCTTCTTGACTAGAGGCGCCAAGATGAGGAGTGGCGATCACAGAAGGATGAGCCAATAACTTTTCTATCACAGTGTTTCCCGGCTTCAAAGGTTCCTTTTCAAAGACATCCAGTGCGGCACCTGCACATTGACCGCGTTCTATGGAGGCGAGTAACGCTGCTTCGTCTACAATTCCACCACGTGCACAATTAACCAAACGAAAGCCCTTGCGACACAGTGAGAACATATGCGTCCCGATTAACGCCGTAGTTTCCGGAATAAGTGGAACATGAAGGGTAACATAATCTGATTGACGCAAAACGTCTTCAAGCGGCAACCACTGATCTAACCATGCAGGAGGCTTTAAATATTCTCCCGAGGATTCTGAGTTGATATCATTCTTGTTAGCGTAGACGATCATCGGATCATAGCCAACAATCCGCATACCAAATTGATGCAAGCGCCAGCCAACCCCTGAACCGATCCGGCCCAACCCTACGATTCCAAGCGTCTTGCCTGATAACTCTGTGACAGAAACAACGGGATTCGAACTGGTTAAACTCTTCTTAGCCACTGTCCAATCGTCCGCCTTCTGAAGAAATCCCTGACGAAGCTGACGAGCCATCGAGAGGATCAATGCACAAGTATGCTCTACAGCGGATAGAGTGTTCCCTTCAGGTGCATTAATTACCAATACGTTGTGTTGCTGAGCAGCGCGACAGTCAATATTATCTACACCAACACCAGCACGCGCGACGACACGTAGTCCGAAGGCAGCAGCAGCCTTCAGAACTGATTCAGTAACTTTAGTTGCTGAGCGTACGATGAGTCCGCTTGCCGAGTGCTCTGTCAAGATAGCGATTAGACGTTCTTCGGAAATGCCACTCTCTTTCAAATCATGCACTATCAGACCATTTTTTGAGAGTAACTCTACGGCAGAATCTGCTACTTGATCGGCAATAACCACAGTGGACAAGGAGGGTAGCAAGCCAAACATGACTGATGACAGTTGAACGGACGGCAGCCAGTTATATAGACTGAGCGGAAATCCGTTCGCCGTGTTTGAACAAGGGTCAAGGTTTCACAAATCACACACACACACACACACAGACCACAAAATCACGTGCGAAACAGACCGGACGCAATGGAGACCAGACTAGCTTATCACGCAACCTTAGTCGAACCACCGATAAGCTCTGCAAAAAACACGCGTGAACAAAGCAGTAATTGTTTGAAATGCACGTGACCTGGTCAGCCACAGAAGTAGCCGTTATCCGGTGATAAGAGGATTATGCACAGGTTGACACGAATGCACTGATAACTACCGAAACATTAAAGCATTCGAAGATTTGAATTAATCCAAAGCGTATACAAAGACAAAAGAGGAATACTGATATGAATGTTCTGTTGTTGGCCGGGGGTGGCACTTAGATTGCAAACACTCCATCACCAACCGCAGTAATGTTATCAGGGCATAGAAACCTAAGTGCTCAAAATATTGATTGTTCACAAAGATGAGGCGGTGGTTAATGGCGATAAAAAGTGGAAATGGAAGGCACCAGTATGAGGCTTGTGGCGCCCGTGCCTGCCGTTGTCCGAACGTCACCTGTACACTTGTGCAGGTGTGTTCCTCGCTCTCTAGCACCGAACGATCCAATCGTGTTATGTACACATTCGATTGGGTAACTGTTTGCCTTATTTGTCTCATCGTTAACAGGATGTCATTCCGGTGTTCTGTAAGGCTACGCGCTACTGCCGTCACGTGCTCTCAACCTACGCTGGGCTGACTACGTGTCAGAGCTCGCAGTGTGACCTGCGTTGTAAACGGTAACAAGGCTTCAACAGAGAATGTTGAATAGCGCATTTCCACAACAATAGCTTCATTAGTCAAAGTTCCTGCTTTTGTTCGCTCTTAAACAGATGATGTAGGCAGTACAAACAATATGCGGTAACTCATTAATGTTCACTTTGAGGATATGCGATTTACCGATTGGGGGCACTTCCATCAATTTCACGTCCTGCTGATAAATCACTATGTTGGAAGTGAAAGCGAGGACCTTTGTGAACAAAGACCACATAATCATCATCACAATTACCTATGACGACAAGGACCGAGAAGTCCACGCCCAAGGAAACGAAGTTACAAATGATGGTATTTTAAAGGCAAAATATACCCTAAATACAAAAGCAGGCAAATGTATACGCTGGGAAAATTCTCCGAGGGACTATTCATAGTACAATTTCTCAAATCAGAAGTCTGCACATACGATAGTCATGTGTGAAGCTGATTTGTGACAAGCACCTTCTCATATAGCTTTCATTAAGACCGGCCTCAAAGAACTGTCAGTCAACATCTGGGACTCAGACTTAAACCGTGAACTTGGAGCTAATCACTACTGACAGCCATATATACGAAGGCATAAGGGTTAGCAAAATCAATGATTCCTACCGAAGCTCAACTGCCATACAGCCATGGTGAAAAAAAAACAAGCTCTCTATGGGAAGAAGAAAAGACAGATGATGAGATGACCTAACTACAAGAAATAGCGACGTTTATATTCAAACCTTCAACATCAAGGTGCCCACACCTTGCAAACAAACAACCGAACTGTAGGTGAAGGTAAAGGTTCATGAACAAAACAGCTTCCTTACGGCTTTCACTGCTCCACATTATTAATTACACTCACTTCACAGACAACTTGGTCAAACGACAACATTCACGCCACGGAGCTCGATTAACCGCCATCTCATCAAACGTCTTCAGCCACCAAATCTGTGGGTCTCGAGGTCTTTAGACAGGGAGAAAACCCAGACCTACACTGGGCAACCCCTTGAGGAACGAATCATTTATATACGCCAGGTTGTCTTCTGTTTACCTCGCATCGGCAACGGATGTTCGGTGTGTCAGACGACCAGCTGGAATCGTTAGTACATGGTCTAGCCATCCAAGTCTTTGTAAAAATAAGGAGTGAACAAAAACATTCACTTGGCAGTCACTAACAAAAATTCGCTTCTTGACCCCTTCGTCGCTTAATCGCTGGTGCTTCCCGAGACCTGAGTACAGCCCGCACAGTTACCTTATATACATTACCCTTAAGCCTCACAGAGGTTACTCTCCGACACTATAACTACTCCAGATTAGCGAACGCCGTCTTAGAATTAGAGATACGCGCTTCTATTTCATCCCCTACACCTTCGTCGACGTCGCCACTGATGCAGCTTCCCAACTACACAAACCAGTCAACAACCTTAATAACTTCATCACCTAACATTAAACCGTAACCACGATAGCATTACAAAAGCACTCTGTAATTTGAGGCTGTAAAGCGCATTTCGAAGTATCTACCGGAGGAGGAAAATGCGTCTGACATTGTCTGTGCTGCTTAGCAATTGTCCAACAACACTTTGTTGTCAACATAACCAAGATCAGTCAGTCATCCACAGATACGATGTCTACAAAAACAACAAAAATGCTGAAAATGGGTGGCCTCGACGTGGGTAGCTCCTGGTGATGAAACTCTCAGGCAGTTGAACGTAAACGCCAACCTGAGGTGAAGCAAGGGAACAAAGCGCCGACAGTATGTTCACATACTTGATCGGTACACCCCTGCGTTTAGGCGAATTTAAAAGTGCAGATCGATCCAGTGAATCGAACGCACCCTTATAGTCGAGAAAAAGAGCAAATGTTGGCCGACAGTCTGTATGACGGTGTGCCAGAATATGGCGAACAGTGAACATTTGATCGATAAAATCGCCCCCAGGACGAGACCATGTCTGTTACTTTCGTAAGTTTATATTTCGAACTGCAGTGAGTCGACGAAGTATCGAGGTTTTCAAAAACCTAGTAATGACTGTGGTCAAGCTAATTCCCCCTATGGTTTGCACAAGGGAATATAGAACTATGATCGAGTGACACAAACACACAGTGATGTTCTCCATTGTCCACATAGGTTAAAACAATTGCGTCAACGCCTACAACAACACTTCCCTATCTTCTCTGAAAAGTGCACGCACGACATTACCTGGGCCGACAACCCCATTACGTTTGAGAACCGAAATACAATTGCAGGCCCCAGTCTTAGAGAGTGATCCTAAATCTATCGAGAAGGGTGCTATATTGCAATTTTGTGGCAGTAACACAGTAGAAGTAGGAGGCCAGCTACACTGACCCTCAACGTGTTCCATCCAGCGCTCTAACATTCTGGACTTATTATGAATGAGTGTGCCATCTGCCTTGCTAACAGCTTCACTAACAAATGGTCGGCTTGGACCAATAATAGGGATAAGCTTGAAGATTTGGTCAATGT
>JTDE01001580.1:67168-91928 GCA_014338405.1 Paragonimus skrjabini miyazakii | reverse complement strand
ACCTCTCCACCTTCTTTAAAAACTGCCGGCACGAGATCATCTGGACCAGCAGGCCGATTACGATTGAGAGCCGAAAGGCCGTTGCGAACCTCAGTCTCAGTGGGTTGTTCCAAATCTACCGACCAGGGTGCTACATTACAAGTTTGTGGCGGCAACACAGTAGATGCAAGAGGCCAGCTAAATTGACCCTCAAATTGTTCCGCCCAACCTTCTGGACTTGTTATAGATGAGTGTGCCATCTGCCTCGCCGATAGCTTCACTGATAGACAATCGCCTGGGACCAGTAGCACGGATAAGCCTAAAGAGTTCAACAGTGTTCCCTGATGCAAAAGCTGTCTTCATTTCCTTAACTTTTTCCACTAATCAAGCCTCACAATCAGTGTCTAGGCTAAGTTTGAGTTTCTTACGGATATCTCTCCTAAACTTGTTATAAGAACTACCAGGAGGAATGTTCCGTTTAGCTTCTAACAACTCCCGTAGTTTCTCCGAGATCCAATATCTGATTGACTCATGTACCCCCATGTTGCATGCCAAAATATCTGCCCCATAAATTGCCCGTGAGACCTCGGTCCAGCAGCTATTAGGATCTTCAGAGTAAGAGCTACTTAGGCAGCTTTCTAAGCTGGTTTGGTACTTATGCTTCACCGATGGTAAAGCCAGTTTCTCAACCCAAACCCGCCACCTAAGTGAGGTTCGGCCTCACCAAGGTGGCCGATCTGGGTATTCATATCTCCAGCCAGAACGACTATATCAGAGCCACGTGTCGACCGAAGGAGAGCGGCCAGATTTGAGTAAAACGCGTCCTTGATGTCGACGTCACTACAGTCAGTAGGAGCGTAAGCAGACACAATGAATGAATTTCTGAAAGTCTTGCGTCTAGAGCTGGCCTTAACAGAACCTGCCAAACGGATGACACAAAGTCTACTGTTAACAGGAATTCAATCTACTAATGCGGCTGAGACCGTCGTATTCAGTACTATACCTACTTTAGCCTGACCTGTAACGGCGGCTGTGGAGACACCCGAAGTGTATAACCAGTATCGGGTGGACAATGCGGGTACTTTCAGTTTCATACGTTGACTGCTGCCCTGGATTCTAGTTTCCGAGATACAGCAGACATCGACACATAACGAGCCTAACGTTCGTGTGAGAGTGGCCTGTTGACCTATCTGTTTTAGAGTGCGAGCGTGGAAGGCAGCTACATTAATTCAAATTCTAGGTCTAAGCAAGGGATGGGAGACCTGAAGCTGAATGATAACAGATGGAACCTACCGGCCCAGTGTTACCACGGTTAGCTATATCTGTTGTGGGAATTGTAGAGCAATCAGAAATGGAGGTCGGGAGGGTCCTGAGGGCTAACTTTGATAGGACAGTAGGGAAGCGGTCAGCAGTAGCATGTTTTCGCCTACCTCCCCTGCTGTATGCGGCAGCCAGGGTGACCAGCTTTAAACTGTGTGACGACCGACGCAGTATGGAGTTACTGGTGTTGTGATTATTCATGGTTGTGTGTAGGCTCAGATCCTACCAGGACGCCCAGACCTAGACAGGAGGACAATTAGGGCTAGACTGTTAAGATTGCTAAGTGAGATTGTTAAGTGATGAACATAAAGTAACACGAGGACAATGCGCCTGGACAAAACAAAATGAATTGATCAGACGACCACCCTTTTTTATGTGCACAAAACAGTCTGTCATAGAAACAGGCAGGTAAGGCTGAAGTAACAATAAAAAATGAGCAGGAAATGTAGTACAGACATATGAAAGATGACCTAATCCACCGTACACCAGATCAATCGTTAACAGACAACCATTTCTTGAAATCAGAGTGTTGAATGAGTAGTGGATCATCCCCATGGTTATGAGCTCAATCGTTTTACCCACCACCAGGAAGAAAAAAGAACGCGACAAGCCGTCTGTTGGAAGAGCGAGTCAAAAGAAACGATCATATATAGTAGTTAGGACGTCAGAGTAAATCCCATTACAGGGGACATCAGAAAACAACACGAGAGAACACAGTCCAGATAGTGCACAGGCGTTCGATCTTATTGACTCAATCGAACCATACCACCACCCATGACCATACCATTCAAAATGGATCGATCGGTCGGTACGGTGTGATGCGTCCTGGCTGCTTCGTTAGGACATATGCCTCCTAACACCTCCTCTGTGAGCTCGTTGATCGTATTTACTTAATGAGGATTTACTTGGAGTGGGGTCACAGCAGTCTTTGTGCAACTTGATCGTCGATGTGTTGGCAACGGTTGGTGACTTCCCTTGAATCCTAACGTTCTACGTTTCTGGCGTGCCTCTTGACCCTTAGTGTTGTCTAGTAGTTCTTCTAGCGATAGCCCTCGATGTTCTGAATGAGCCGACTGTTCCCAAAACAGTTGGATCTGATCCAAGTATTTGGACCAACTTGAACCTCATACAGTACTGTGCATCGACGGCCTCGAATTCCCCCGGGTGTCTACGTCATATCTAACCCACACTAGTCCCTGGCCAGTACCGGTTGACCAATCCCAAAGGAACGGGATCGACCTCCATGGTTTCTATTAAACTGCCGTTCCATCGGAAAATTCCTGTTAGCCGCTGGTAACCTGGAAGGATACAGTAGGTCATTCTATGTTCGAAGTCTGCATTCCATCAAAGTTTCAGCTGGAGATTACCTTTTCGAAATCTATTGTGTCGGAGTCATCTGGGAATTGAAGAAGAAAGCTTCGAGGATGTCCGTCGTATGTCCCTCTCCTTTGGCTTTCGGAAGCGCTTTTTTAAACGTGTTCACGAACCGCTCAGCTTGGCCATCTGATTACGGATGGTAAGGCGGTGACCACATGCGACTAATGCCATTCCGCTTGCAGAAGTCCATGAAGGTATCGGAAGTAAGTTGACTTCCGTTATCAGACACGATTGTCTCCGGTACTCCGAACCGGCTGAATATTTGGTCCAGCCTCCGCACCGTTAAGGTTGCCGACGTTGTTTCCATCAGGCAAACCTCTCGCCATTTGCTGCATGCGTCGACAAACATAAATAAATTTAGGCCGTTATATTGGTCTGAGGAAGTCAGTGCGCACGGGGATCCACAGCTTACCAGATATCGGCCATGACTGCAATTAAGCTTTCATTGGGGATTTTCAGACATTGGACAAGCCGAAGAACCTTTGCAAGGTTTTTCGATGTCGGAACCCATCTAAGGTCAATACGCATAAATAAGTGTCAGTGCTCCCATCCGAATGATACCGGGATGGCCGCGATGAAACTGATTGAGGCTGCTTTGATGAAGCACTCTTCTGGCTTAATGGTTCTGTACGACAGAAAAACATCTTCCACAGATACCCTGTCCACACCAATTTTGCGTCGTTTGCATGCAGTTTAACCTCGAGATTGTGATTTATTTAGGTAAACACGGAACGCAAATCATACAAGTACACTGTTTCACTGAAAACTTCACAATCAAAGGTGATGTTCGTTAAACCCTAGGTTGACGTTCACTTCGGGTCACTATCATCTGCCGAGAACACAACAGTGTGCGATTCTAGTACTGAAACAAATAGGAAGGTGCGATTGAGTTTAGTCTCGGCAAAATGGCCGAAGTCGGTTTATCCACGTCGCATACCAATTATTGCAACGTCCGATATGCCTGCGTCAACAGCTTGGCAAAGTATTGATCAACGTCGCAAGTACACCGGATTTCCGGTGATTAAAATTTCTACATGGCTAAGTTAGTCTTCACTACAGGCAACGTAAAGAAACCACAGTAGGATAAGTTGCCCCATTGTAAAAGAGCCCATCCGCTGTCGCTGGGCGAAAAGGGGAGGAGTGGGTTGGGTAGCGATTGTCTGATGTCGCAACACTGTTCTGCGCGATTCACTGGACCACTACACGAAAACATGAATTGGGGTCACTCTTCACCCTTAGTTCACATCGAGGGGAAGGACTGTGTGACAAGCGTCACCCGGTTGACTTGACAGTAGTAGAGCTGAGCGACGTGATATCATTAGTACACATGTGCTAAAATCATGCACACTAATAACGTATACCCATCAACAGCAGCCTGTGAAAGGAAACTTCGGGACCACCATACTGTACTATGCACAACTAAAGATTGAACAAATGAATACGCACGATCTACACAAGCAGAAATTTGTTTCAGCACTGTGACGTTGCTTATTTGTTGGTGCCACCTGACTGCTGTAGGTGGAAGATTGTGTTGATGACTGACCACTCCACACAGTTGTAAAGTATAACACGTAGCACTGAGGAAGTGTTACAATTTGTTTGCCAGGATGAAAGATTCAGTTACGCAAATAGACAGATGCATATACGAATGCCCGAGGAGAGAAGACCAAGCAATGTGATAAGGGGAGAAGGAAACCCGTGTACAAAGCGGCACTATGTTCAGGTCGGTTTGTTAAGATCTTTTACCGGCTCCTGTGATGGACGCAGTGACTCCGTACAGTAGTTGTCTTTAATCCGCCCAACGGTGGGCACATGCCATGGACTACGATGTATAAGCTCAAGTTACCAACCTGCCAACGTATTCTGTCACTAAATAGTGCACTTCCTATTATCAAGCTTAAGTTTTACACAGCGGGGGGTAAATTCTGCATGTTGGTCACTTGCTAACCGTGTCCGAGTTGAGGAAAAGAGGGACGTCGACAGCGCGGAATTGATTGTCTTCCGGCTTGAGTTTGCGAAGTATGGGCGATGAACCCAAGCGCCACTGTCCAGAGAAACCGATAACAACGATACTAGCGTTTAAAGCAGCGGTCCCTTTAAACTGGTTATTCGAAAAGAAGACAGCCACTATATATGCTGAAAACGGTAGCAATTAGTAAGGCATGTA
Source organism: Paragonimus skrjabini miyazakii (assembly GCA_014338405.1). Classification (NCBI taxonomy): domain Eukaryota; kingdom Metazoa; phylum Platyhelminthes; class Trematoda; order Plagiorchiida; family Troglotrematidae; genus Paragonimus; species Paragonimus skrjabini miyazakii. Next base: position 87,085 of record JTDE01001580.1, on the reverse strand, counting down.
GCTTGTTCATATTAAATCGATCCGTCCGGGTAAATCAATACAAGTGAAACGAAGAAACGCAATAGTGTGCGTCAGCGCTACCAACACCAATCTATACACAAGACAGTTTTGCGGATGTACTAGTTTTTCTATTCGTTATTAGTTTAATAGTCAGCGTCACTTTAAAATGGTGCCGGTTAGTTTAAATTCTTCTACAACGCGAGGAAGAAGGAAAAATCGCTAGAATTTGAGAACTGGACGAGATAACACAATACTCACTCTCATAGTGAGTTCGACCTTGAGCAATGTACGAGAAATATGAGGAAGAATCGTGAAAATATCTGCTCTAAGCCAGGTGGGTTCTCAACTGGCATACAGGCCGATCAATCCGGTCTCAGACTCGCAGGTCCCTCTCGACTCCCATTTCTAGTAATTACTCTGCAGGTCCCACAACGAACATAGCTAATCATAGTAACACTGTACCGATAAGCCTCATCTCTAACCACTCAACCTCAGGCATCCCTAGTCCTTTGCTCAGACCTAGAATACAAATTAATACGGATGCTTTCAACGTTCGCACTCTGAAACAGACAGATCAATAGGCCGCTCCCGCACGAACGTTGAATGTGGATGTCTGGGACAATTCAGCTACTGGACTAATCAACGTATGGAACTAATGGCACTCACACTGTCCACCCGAAACTGGCTACACACTTCGAGTGGCTCCATTGCCAATGCTACCGAGCATGCTGGGATAGGTGTGATCCTCAGCACGACGGTCGTAGGCGCATTGTTATGCTTGATGTCCTTTTCTCCGAATCAGACCTTTGATCAGATAAACCACACAGTTATTGGTTACAGGTGGCGGAGCTCCATTCAGGACTGTCGTTCTTATTGCAACATGTACTCAGATTCAGATCATGCGTTGGTACGTTGCCATTTTGTTATTGCTTTTGGTGGACGGCGACCTGATTGACAGCAACGGCTGGTTGTTGAGAAACTGTGTTGCAGTCGGTACTAAACTAGCCTAGAAACCAGACTTAGCAGTTCTTACTCCGAAGATCCTCATAGCTGCTTCACCCAAACGTCATAGGCCATTAATGATGCGGGAATTGTAGCATGCGGCAAGGTGGCTCGTGGGTTAAACAAACGCTGGCTCTCAGAGAAATCCTTGTAGTTATTAGACGCTAGACGGAACGTTCATTCGGACAGTTTTTATAAATAGTTTAAGAAGAATATTCGTGGGAAGCTGGAACGCAACTTAACCGATAATCGTGAGGATTGAATAATGGAGCAAGTTGAAGAAATGGAAACCGCTCTTGTTTCAGAGAACATTGACCAAATCTTCAAGCTTTTCCCTATTATTGGTCCAGGCCGACCATCTGTTAGTGAAGCTGTCAGCAAGGCAGATGGCACACTCATCCATAATAAGTCCAGAATGTTAGAGCGCTGGATGGAACATGATGAGGGCCAATGTAGCTGGCCTCCTACTTCTACTGTGTTACTGTCACAAAATTGCGATATAGCACCCTTCTCGATAGATTTAAGATCACTCCCTAAGACTGGGGCCTGCAATTGTATTTCGGTTCTCAAACGAAATGGGGTTGTCGGTCCAAGTAATGTTCTGCGTGCACTTTTCAAAGACAGGGAGGTATCATTATAGACGTTGATGCAATTGTTTTAACCTATGTGGGTAACGGAGAACATCCTTGTATGTTTGTGTCACTCGATCATAGTTCTATATTCCCTTGTGAAAACCATAGAGGGAATCAGCTTGACAACAGTCATTACTATGGTTCTGGCATCCACCACTGCAGCTCGAGAGGCAAACACTAAGGATGACCAGGCAAGGCCTACGTGTTTTTGCCATCCGCGTCCGCATCACATCAGTAATGCTGCAAGTTGATGAGATGAAACCCCTTAAGTAGGTGAAGTGACTGACAGTCTCAAGCCGCCGACCTGTAACAACAAAGACAAGATCAACGTCAGTCCATTTTTTCTAACAACATTTTATAATCTGAAAGTCCTACAGAGCAGCCATATCACTTAATTGATTATCTGCGGAAGAAATAAGTAAACTAATATCATCCGCGCATTCAAAACCAATCAACTTACTACCTAGTAGAAGGGTCATTCAGAGTGCTGCGTGTAGAATATTATCTGTCACATAGTTGTATAAGAAGAAGACGGGGTCAGTACTCCTGTCAAAAGCCACTAGGAATGCAACACTCTTGATATAACTGCCCATAAACGCACTCTGTACTCACGGCGAGCGTACGACGACTTCAATAAAATAAGGCACTTCGTTGGTTGACACGCGTTGTTACACGCAACGTGGTAGCCATAACGACCAAGCAAGCCGTTTGTAATGTCACAAAGAAACCCGCACACAACTCGCAGTTGCTCCCAGAAGATAGTCAGTCAAATGATGAGCGGTCGTTCTCACCTGCAACTGAAACAATCGTTTCCAGCTGCATCGCTGAGAGGCAGGTTCATTGCTCAGAGTCAGTCTGGATGACGAACTACCTTCGCTTGCTACTGTTGTACCAATGAATAGATGCAGTGTGTCACGTTCCCGGAAACAGCCTGGCAAGAGGGGCGAAACGAAATCCTGAGTGATAGATGCACAGGGTGAATACACGCAAAAGACTTCACAAGCTTTCGGTTGTTCTATTCGCATGATCGATGTTTACAAAAGGGTGCGGAATAAAGATGGGCTGGTACTAAGAGTTCAAAACAATCGTCGGATGATGAATATCGGGTAGTTCATCATAAAGGTCCTTTTGTGAGAGATATCGTCATCGACCTCATCTTACAGTCTGTCACGTACCCACCTCATGAGATAGAGTCTGACAGCTGCTGGATCGATCGCCGTCTGCAAAAATAGTTCGTTCAGAAAATATAACTGTCGTGGTTTTTAGTGACCTATGCGAGCGGTTCATTTTGATAACGAGACGTAAACTACATCCTTGTGAGGATTGTCATGAATTTCATCTTTACCAATTCGATATTTAGTTCCGTTGGAAGTGTCTCTTGCAGATGATAGGTTATTATCACAGCAAATGAAAAACGCAACAACTTAGATAACAATCAAAATTGCCAAAAAAACTTCTCTTTATGGCCGACTGTGAGAGGTTTTAAGCTCTATTGCAAGTGGCCTTAGGGAACAGCATCGATCATTCGGTTACCAAATGCCACATCCATAGACGGTGAATGGCGCTGTGAAAACAGCTAGATTCATGCAAGCAAACAAACCACACAGAAACGAGGAAGGGAGAAAGAAAAGTGAGAGGGGATAAATCGTCATTAGAGTTTTAATAATTCAGAGCGAGCAGTGTGCGTGCGGGCGTGCAGTGTTGGTTGAAAATGTGCACGCAGCTATGGCTACTTGTTGGGAAAAGGCACTTTTTCCCAAAAATTTGCATTATTTGCAAGGGAAATGGATTTCTTCATTTCCTGGGAACTAGAAAGCTCGCCAGAATTCTGGAACGTCCAGGAAGTTACGCTCGCTTCTGATTGGTCCATTCGGCGACCTAGGTCCAAGACCACCGCAAACCTATAAATAATGTTGCTGTAAATCGCAATTTTGCCTTCGGGCTGAGCAGTAAATAACGCTCGTTTGAAGGCAGTCTTTTTCCTAACTTGTTGGGGGGTTCTAAGTTGCGAAAGTTGCGTTCCGATATTTGAGCTCTGATTTTCGTACCGCTTTGCGATATCGTTGCGTTCGCTCGTGATAGAGATACTGCTCGCGGTCTTCGCGTTGTTCTTGTCCTTTCTCTATCAGGTGGGGTCGTAACACAACTCATGTTTGCAGGCGCATGAAACTATGGACGAAGGTTGATTCAACTTTAGACACCAGAGCGAAGGATGACAGGAAGAAACAGGATATAGAAGGGGAGCATGTGATTTCGATAAAAAGAAGCTGAATACTGCAATCAAACACGCACTTACCACCAACAATCAAATACGTTTTCGGAAATGCCTGCTTCGCTTGCATCAACTGGCGAGCGTGTCCCGAATGAAACATATCATATGCACCGTCGGCGTAGACACGCACAGGTCGTGGAGCTAGGGTGAAAGTGAAGTATTCTGTTAAAACACCTTAGCTGACTACAGGGATGCAGTAGAAAATATGTAGGTACCTCATGCATCAACAGAACTTTATGCATACTATTGCGTGACCACCTTCCGTGGAATATTTTAACTAGCATCTAAACACGCTTCGGCAGTGCGAAGAAAAAAAACTATTAATCTTTTTCAACAGTCAAGCACAGTCGAGTGAGCACTCTGGTTGAGAGGCAGATAGCACCCAATAAGGTCACAGATCTGCTCCATTCGCTTTGCAGGTCAGACAGTATGCTGAAGGTTTAAACGTGCAGTTCAAAAGTGATATTAAAAGAACATTAAGCATTGTGGATCTACAGGGAAATGGTATGATGCTCAATGGCCAAGATGCCACATTTACATCACACTGCAAGATCATAACACTGCCCACCTGCAGCTGCCAAGTGAGCAACAATATCTAACAAAATGGGGACTGCATTCGTAGTCTTGTCGAATTGAAGCGATAGTGACCCCGTATGATGTTGACAGATGCCAGAACATGTTAGTTCGCACCTGTTAGTTACATAAACGAAACAATGGAAGAATAGGTAAACATTATAGGTTGTCTGATCGAGAATCACTGTTCATTTGTAGAGACAGGTGTCAAACGTCCGAATATTTAAATTTTCACTGTCAACAATCTAGAAGTCACCAACCTGCTTATAAAGCAGATACATGAACGTCACACGCCTTAGTATACTTAACAGATCTGTTCCACCTGTGCTCCGTTCAATCAACCATGACCGGGAGGGACGATGATATTCGGAAGAGTTGCACGAACTGTCTGAAATGAATAGTAATGTATAGAAAAGACTCAAAAAACCAACCTTATCATATATATATATATATATATATATATATATATATATATATATATATATATATAAGTTAGAGATTGTACATCGAACGCGCGTGAACGCCAGCGTAATAGGAAGATGCTACTAACCCACCCGCGATGCTTCGCTACGTTCAGATAAACCTGATGAGACCATCGCCCAAAAAGGTGACCACTTCCGGTGTTTGCTTTCGGTTTAATTTGCATTACATTAAGTGGAACGGATCGCCGCGCTGCACCGGTGTACAGCTCATCTGAGGGATCTGTGATTAGGTTCCGCCTTTCTCATTATTAATCTAAGGCTCGAAGGAGAAGCTTAAGTTCGACGCGCTGGTGAATATAACACTTCGGAGTGTGTAAACAGTTGGCCCCAGTGACCACCAGCGAAGAGATGGACAACTGGTTCGATCTAGTTGTGTTTTATCTGCGCTACGCATGACCCGTAAGTAAGTGGCAGATTGCAGCCCAAGCATTTATCCGGAGTCGCGGTCACCAGAGTTGCAGGAATTTCTTTCCTCAAGTTATTCATGAGTCTGACTTTCCGGTGTACATGAGGCTAATGACACACAGGTCGAAACAGCTGTCCACCACTTCGCTGGTGCTCACTGGGACCGACTGCTTGAAAGAAAAAAAAACTTTCTCGAACCCCTCTGGAGCCTTAGAGAATGCATGCTCGTTTGCGGACCAACTACAAAAATCGGCTGATCGATTTCAACCTATGAGTGAAAAGAAGTGCAACAGCTAAATAAAGTAATTCAGAGTGTTTTGCGATTTAGTTGTCCCAACTCGCCTTTACCCGCCCTACAAAAAGTGGCAAACGAATTCCCCTGTGGTCTGCCATTTGGACGTTTCCCCCCACATCCTTGTTTACAAAAATTAAGTAAAATAAATTCTAAATGGAGGGTGTAAATTGTGTAGTCCTTAAAACAACTACTTTGTGCTCTTGACGAAGTATTTGTTAGATTGGAGAATATCCTCAACAACAAAGTGAACAGGTCGAGCGTCGCGGGTAAACTTGATAAATTAGATACAATCCAAGCTGACTTGACCATCATGAGGCCTAGCCACTACATTCGATAATGATCTCAGAAAGCTTATCAGAACTAATTGGGACATCACGAACAGGAAACCAGGATGTGTCAATTCCGCTAGTATTCATGTCCACACGTGTGCCCTTGATGTGAAATCCCTAAACTAGGTCCACAAACTGCTTGCGAATATGAGTGCCATACGGCAAATCCAGAATAAGCCAAAAGAACAGGCAAAAATGGTCAAACGCGTAACACGGATTTAATGTCACAATAAAAAAGTGGCCCAGAGAAAAATCAATATGAAACAGTAGACGGATGTGTGTATTGCCGGTTTGGGCAGGTCAGATCAAAATGCTATTTTAGCAAGACATCTTTATTAGAAGAGAAAGCAATGCGACGCTCTGCTGATCTTGGAATTGAATAGTTTGTAACCAGAAACAGTTGGCTATTCGGATCCCAAAACGGTATGCTATCAGTTTACAGCACTGTGAAATTGACGGGCGGGGCAATGCTGATTTCTGAATAAAGAATCACCAATTAATAAGCGTACAGCATCGACAGATAAACCTTTAATGGTGACGAAGCAAACAATCACATCGTGTTCACACAATAACTATTTAACAGAGGTGAGACAGCTGGGTTGCAACGAATAAAAGATTAAAGAAATTTAATAAAAAGACAGAATTGTGATTGGGGGTACTGAAGGATAACTCGCAGTACTCCATGACTGCATCGCCAGTAGAAACCCACCGCTGTTGGTCACTAAGAATAGCTAGTATACACGATATTTCAAAGAGAAAAGGTTCGAGGACTACTACGCACGAAGCCAATATTAAGGGGCGCAGGTGACTCGTACAACAGCTTCCGAATGGTTGAAAAATCTCAAAAACAAAATGAGCCGCATAAACTGTTATAGAACATTAATCTTCGTCCGTGAATAGTATAGTGTGTACATTCGAGAAATAAAAGGCAGGTCTCAACGCCAGGAAGAAAACAGACTAGAAACGACTATTGGAGCCGTGTGTATGCACTATGCGGGACATGTCACCAAGGTCAATGAAGAAGCACTGTTGCTTAATGTGGGTGGATACAGCCATGCAAGAGAGTGTACACGTTCATTGTTCCATGTTTCACATAAGTTGTAAAGGATTTCGTGCAATAAACAACCTCCCAGGCCAAGCGTCGCTTATACACAAAAAGGGACCGATAAATAGACACACACGCAGACGATTACAATTGACCAGTGTACACATATCACGGCACGCAGAACAATCAAGGGATCAAACGTCACACAACATTATCTGGATACATTAGCATCTGAATCACTTTCAGCAGATCGAAGCAAGTCTGCAAACGTTTGAACAAAGGACGCCAGTAGACCTCATTTTCAAACTGACTACACTTAGAACAGAACCCCCTGCCGCAGTTTATACAGCGGTGTTTTTGTTCAAGCAATGTAAAGCGAACACGGCACTCGTCGGCGGACAGTCCGTCAGTCCTTCGTCTCGCATCCACTGTTCAGTCATCCCACTTTGGGTACTGTCTGAAGGTACAGACCAAGCGTACACTCGCGCATCCCCTACCAGCACGGAACGATGATCACGTGATATGGCTACCTCAGTAACTGTCGCAGGCTACTCATCACTGCGACCATAAGCGGTGTGCATGGTCAATTTGCCCTGACAGACCAGCTGACGTGTTCACTCGCAGCCGGGTTGAAAACTAAGTGAGAATTTCCGGGTATCACCTTTCGAATATTTCTCAGTTTCAGCCACGTTTTAGTTGTAGCTGGCGGATTAGTTGCAATCTGTTGGTCTGGATTCAGACGAGAACCAGCTTAATCCGTTGGTTTCGCAGAGCGAACGTATTCTTGGCACCACACACAAACCAGCCCATTTGATCCGCCAGGCAAAATCACACTTCCACACGAAGTACCCATACGCACACACAGAGATCTTGTTTATCCCAGTCGCCCTGCGTGTCCACTGAAGCACACTGGCTGTGTTACAATTCCACAGATGTGAAGAGATTTTATCCGTACAGCAGTGCATCATCATTCGCCTTGGTGACACGTCCCACATAGCGCATACACACGGCTAAGATGGGCGCTTCTGGTTTCTCGTCTTCCTGGAGTTGAGACTTGTCATTTAGTTCCCGAATGGATGCACTGTACTACTCACAAACGAAGGTGCATGCTGTACAACAAAACGATTTTCTTTGCTTTTATCTGATAACTGCTCAACACATACAGACATCGAGCCCAGGAACACAAAAATCTTTTTGTTGCTGCTGAATTCCACGTTGCAATAGAACAGCTTGGATTCTGGTGGCAATTTCGCATCCAAGGCCACATACAACAGACACACAATCTGATAATGGGAGTAGGGTAAACCTAACACTAGCACTATGAGTCTGAAGTCAGAGTTGAAGTATTGCACACCATCTGTGGGACACGGATTTTATGACGGTTTAAATAATTTTTCACGTCCACACTTGGTACTGAAGGTTAAAATTTCATGTAAATAGAACGGCGTTTCAGCGAGCCCAGTTAGGTTGGAGGTTTGGAAGAATGCATGCCTTGTAGGTTGACCGCTGTCTCTGTCTTCTCTGTTATCCTGTCTTGCTGTACCGTAATTTGTGGATCGTACAAGATCGATTGAAGTTAAGACTATTTGGTCGCGATAGTCGCTCGGAGTGTCGATGGTCAAAGACACAGCATTAAGTGATTATTGCAACTAGAACCAACGGGAGACTTATCATCAACCGGTTTCAAAACAGAGTTCATTTTCGGACATTTACTAACGCCACTGCTCGGACATCATTCTAGATATCCTATGTAGTAGTACGTTCTCATGAGAGAGAACGCCATCAAACGTCATCGTAAGCTGGTTCAGAAAATGAAACGGACCCATAAAAACAATCGGAGATTGTGACCGATGGTGTTTGAAATCAGCGTAGTGAATACGCAGAACCCAGAGGGGTTTTTAGTAATGCACACTATCTTTTCAAAAAAAGTAACCATGGGTGATTTCCCTATTTGAATTTAAAAAAATATAAACAGATGGTGATGAGAGAACTTACGAAAGAGGTGCTAGGTTAACCTCAGTACAGGAGACGTACTTCCAGTTAGTTGCAACTCACCTGTTCAAGGAAGCAATCGAACGCACCGAATAAGACCACCGGTACGCATCTGTACACCCTCGAAGATTACTGCGCGACCAACTTACATTCAAAGCTCATCAAAATACCAAAAATGCTGACGAATTCTTTCGACAGTCAAATGCCAACAAACATTTCCAACTACGAACTGTTCTTCAACAGTTGCTGAGGATTTTCACATTAACACAAAAAAGAAAATGATTTAACAATTTCGTTGAGACGTATGGCTTCGCCGTACTACTAAATTTACTAGAGTTAAGTTGGTGACCATTCCAAAAGAGCCACCCCGTGTAAGGGTCACTCAATGTTCTTACAAAAGCGTTTGTTTATTTGTTGAGTTTGCTGTATACAAATGTATATTATGCAAGCATTAGCACAGATAGGGCGCAAATTCGAAACCACGAAACAAGTACAGTTGGTAAAATAAGTGAATGAGTAGGACAAAGAAGAAAAAACAAGATACACAACGAAAGGTGAAACCCTTTTGCATACAGTATAATCTAAGGACAAAATCTGGTTGTTTACAAGCGAGATAAATAACTCAGGGTGGAAGGAAACGGATGGTAGCTTACCAAGTCCGGACTTCGCCATTTCAGCAGTGATACGAATCGTATAATCACAAAGTCTGTTAACCGCTTGTGCTGTCGGTTCATGTGAAAACGGTGCCGGGAAACAACTAGAATTCATTCCATCGCCCATGGCAGCAGTCCGATTATCAGGTCCGTCGTGCATGTCAGTCATTAACAACTATGTAGAAGATGAAGCTGCGTTCCAGCAGGAGGATGGTTAACCAAGAAGTGTGATCCTCACACACAATACACAGCCTCGGAGGAATAGCGGCTGTGGAGCTCCTTATTGTTTGTTTTCGATTTAATAATAGCACATTCAGGTATATTCACCGTTTTGTGTGTCAACCCGACGGTTGTACGAGAGCCAAGGCTAGCCGAATAACAAGAACAAGCATTATGCCAACAGAATTATGGCTGGTACGTTACTAGGACAATGATTGGTTAATAATTCACAGGCGTGCGACTGGTTGTCTGAAACAGTCTAACAGTTTTAGTCGCTGACAAACTGCTATACAAGAAAACACAGGTACCTGCAGATCATTGATCTGCTTAGAAAAAAAACGGTCAATAAGTTCACAACAGACAAAGTATCTATAGTACATTGTGATCACATTGTGTAAATTCATAATTAACTTGACCGAAACAACAATCAATCAACAATCAACCACGGTAGAACGGAAACCATAAAAAAAAAACAAGTGGGTGACTGGCGTCAAACTGATAACAAATTAGCTACATATACTTATGCATATTACGAACAGAAAAGGATACCAAAAAAGTGACGTGGTGGTATCCCATAACTACTGTGCCTATTGTCAATAACCACCGGTGGTAAATAGATGAAAGCGAGATTCGGCTTGAAGCTGAACGGGTAACGCTGAGTACAGTTTCATTTTTAATATTCTCCTATTATACACGTGGATATGGTTTTACAAATTTAATGGATGATGGTAACTCCATATCAGACTTACACATGTCAGAAAAACCTGGAAGTGTTATCCAAACACATTCTAGGTATCAGAACCAGTGTATTCAAGTCGTCTGCCATGACAACAAAGACACCTGAGACACCAGGTTAACCGTCCCTTCCGGTTGGTCACCTCCAAATAGAATGGTTTCGGCTCACGGAACACACAAAGCAATCCATAACTGATAGAAAAATAGTGGAATATCACTGGCATTTTGAAAGAATTAAAGATCACATAGGCAACCACTGATAACAGAGGGTGGGAGCAGAAAAACTTAAAGTTGGAACAAAGACGTTGACTGCAGTATGGTACTCTATACGTAAAGGTAGACAGATTGTAAAGCTGGTCTATTGCAGGACGTTGGCATTTTGATTTTATCCAGTCAGTCAGTCACCAATAAGCAACCTAACTGAATGCAAAAGTACGGCAACAATGTAAAGCCGGTCTCATCTGCAACGAAACTGTTTACTTCTAAGCCACTATGATGTTGCACGTACGTGGTTAGAGTTCATTCTGAATTGAGTCAGCTCTCTGCGCTTTCAGTTTTATCCCCGGCTCTCCCAACTATACGACAGCTGCGCACCATGGCCAACAGCTGATATACTCCTGAGGGTTACAATACAAATTGGGGAAGCCAGGATGAAGATCTATCAAGTAACGGTCAGCTCCACTAGAGCACGGAACGTAAACAGGTATTCGTGTTATTCAACACTTTCCTTGCAGACAACCACTTCAACATTATCGACAGTCGCACGTATGTAGTTAGCGCCAAATCTCAACTGTCGTGCACCCACAGAAGGAGCGTAAGAACAGCCGTATTCTATAGGCAAAGGGAAGAGGATGAGAAACAATCAGTAGGCTAAATGTACGCACTTAGCATCAAAATGTGCACATTGTTCAGACGAGCAGCTGAGTTTCGCATGTAAACCATTTCGATCACGCGCTGGTCTGCATTTTGACATGCATAGTGTATCGCCGGGGTAAGCTTATCTGAGTCTCAGCATGCCCGGTCGTTGTGAAGCTGAACAAAACGACATCACGTGAGACACATCTGGTGCCACGTGTTCGACAACGTGCTCTCATGACAGCGATGAGCTGACTGAACAAGTCGTTCAGAAATCCGGCCAAAAATGAACATTACGTCAAATAAAACTGAAGGAGTTTAAATCAAGTTTACAGCACTTTCACAACACCAAGCGTTTGGTGTTGTAACGATAGTTCGAATGCTGCGTTTCATCCGTAAAACCCCACCATTTGGTATGCATCGTTTCGACGTCTTTGGCATCTCAACGCGACAGATAGGCGTGGAAATGGAAAGTAATTCATCGCATGACACGCGTTTGATCAATAACGCGCAGATATGATAAACGGATTGGTTTACTGCCCCAATAGTCTGTCTAACACACAAGGATCATACAGGCTGAAAAGCTGAAGCGATAAATCATGAAAGAAACGACTGACACTCAAGACGTTGGTTAACGGAACGCCAATATCGAGCAAGCCACTTTACAACTGGTCATTTTGAAGGCTATACATTTTGACTGAATTGGTTTTTCCTTACGTCCGAAGACGTAGTTGGATACGATTGGTTCTACTGACGTTGACTATTTGATGGAAGCTTTGTCGGAATATTCGAAAAGGGTGCTTACTCGCCCTAGCGAAGTCAATCCAATAGTGAATGGTCGGAGAGGTGAATCCACCTGCTCTGGAGCATCTCAGAGAGCAATACTAAACGCTAGCTTGTGAAACATTCAAAACGGTAACGATCGTTCTGTCCACTTAAAACAGTTACAGATCGAGAGTGCGTTTCCGCTCAACGCGATGTACACCTACCATAGACCACAGAAACAATGTACCGCTTATCGCTGGGTTGACCATCCTTAAACTTCAAGTCAATTCAGCATGTAGTAAGATAACCCCATCAGCCAGAAAAGTGCTGTCGCAAGTTCAATGGTAGCACTGGCTAACGTGAGGCATACTCTAGTGCAGTGTTGTCACAAGACTGGATTCAACTGCCGTATACGGGCAGTATAAAGTCTTAATCGGCGTGAGTAACATCGCAACACTGTTGGCAAAGGTATGCGGTGAGTCTCGTCGTGTGGATTCGCAAAATAAATTCGGTTATCAGGAGTAACGTTGATAATGCATGCGCTGGTGTGACCTGACATGTCTAACACCTCAGAAATGTGCCCCACCCACAATGAAGAGACTTATGTCTTCGTGCTTCGATCACCATTGTCCCTGGCAGTCCACAAGCATCAAGTGGGGAATCAATCGTGTAAGTCTGAAGTTAGTCAGTGTACATTCGGGAAAGCTTTAGCACAGGCATAACTGATAAACTAAATAAGTAGATGGATGACATGCTTCAACGTAAAGTTTAGTGCAGTCGCCAGCAGTTGAGAACGTCTCAAAGTGGTCAGTTAGTGGTGCAACTACGAACCGTGAAACCCTTACTCGTTGCACTGAATAAGGCGCCGAGATGCAGTCTGTGCAATCATCCACAACGCTGGTTAGAAGCACCTTCAGATCTAGGAGCGTCTTGTCGTTCTCTTTTCGTTACAAGGAGTTGGATGTTTAGTGTCGACTATAAAGGTGGAACAACCACAAAACTCATAAAATATGGTCCACAGCTACATACGAAGTGTCGCAGATACATCGTCAGATATTTTAAACAAGCCAGACAATTACAAGAGGATGAATTGGTTCCATCGTAAGTTCTAAAAATCCGTGTTAAAACCGTATTTTAAAAGTGAAAAGCGGATGTCAAGCTGACCAGTTTAATTTATTAATTCGTACGTGATCGACGAAATAATCGGCGTTACATGTCAACCAGTATGGTACCATGGAAACCTTCACTTCAACAGCCGCAAATTCATCGGGTATACGGTAGAAGAATATTGTTAAAGACGAAGTAGAATGAGAGGAGGTTGATCAGATGACAAACACGACTTGAAGTAATGAACGTTCGACAGAAAACAGTGAAAGTACACAACAATACTAAGATTCACGTATAAAGGAATTTCTATGAAAGAAGACTGACGGTGCGATAAATCTAGTCAGAATAAGCATTCATTTTCAACAAAGTAGCTCTTACGAAAGTAAAATACTATAAGACACATCTTTTTTGTTTGACTACACCGTGGATTATTGCAAGAACCAACGGTAGCCAAAGCCATAATAACTAGGAGCACGGCTCAAAACTGAAAATGAGGGGGCGGAGGACGATAATGGGAGAAAAGTCAACAACAACAACAACAACAACAACGTGGACGTCCGCAATGGATTATCCGAAGTTGCTTTATATACGACGTTCAACGAGACTGGACCTTGACGCGGTATGAGGGCTTGCGCATCTGGAAGACCTGTTGAACTAAACTGGACGGTGTGACCACCACAACGATAGAGTCACTCACACCAGGCAGGACAATAGGTAGAGGGGTTGACCACTGTAGATCGGGTTCGTCTCCCAGGCTGGGGTCCACGCGACTCAGAGAGTCGATAGCTAGAGACGTTAGGTGAGATGGCGGCTAATCGAACTCCGTGGCGTGAATGTTATCGTTGTTTGACCGAGTTGTCTGTGAAATAAATGCATTCAATGACACACGGCAGTGAAAGCCGTAGGGATGACGCCTTACTTCCACCCACAGCTCGATTGTTTGTTTGCAAGGTGTAGGCATCTTGATGTTGTATATTTGAATATAGACGTAGCTATTTTAGTAGTTAGGTCTCTTCCAGTCCTCTTCTTTTCTTTCTTCCCTCTACCTATTCAGGCTTTGCCTTTTTTACCCTCGTGGTTGTGTGGCAGTTAAGCAACACTGTGAACCACTGAAGTATTTCTGTCCATGATAATGATAAATTCTATTACAAATTTAATAAAGGTACGTGAACCATCATTTTAGGACATTGTTTTACAAAACGATGACGATTCACGAAATACAACACTGTTAGTTATTAGTAAAAGGCGGTTCAAAACAGTCTTCTCATCCATCATCCCTGTGAATTTGGATGAGGGATACAAAAGATTGTCATTGTAGGATTTGTACTCGAAAACTGTCTGTATCATCAAGCGATAACAAGATCAAAACACAATTCGTTTTCTACGAAGCTTCCGATAAAGGTTAATCCTACAGGCATAAGCACAGCTTTAAAAATTTGACGAGCAGTCGCCCGAACTTTAACCAGTAGGAAAGCTTACTAAGAATTGACCCAAAGTAACATTTATCTATATTGAGCACTAGCTGTGAACCACACTGAGGCGTCAGAAACGACCAAAACAATGAAAAATGTTAATTTTCTGGAGCGTCTACGTGCCAACCAAAATTAAGATATTCCTTGAGGGAAATATTATAAACACCACCACGTCCAAAGATCTCGAACTAACTTGAACTCAAACATACCAGATGTACGTACTCCCGGATGTTTCTACCTAGGAGACTGAATGATCAAATACTTCCTAAAGGACAGATTTCAGTTAGCCGGAACTCTGAAAATATCTGTACATCTGGATATATAGCAGTTGGAAGAAAACACCTGTCATTTCAGAACAACTTGTGAGTAACCGGTAAGTTGTTTTATTGACCGTTTCACTCCTGACACAGAAGCTTCTTCAGACCAGATGAACCAACTATAAATCTGGTGGTATTTAAGGCAGACTGGAAGTAAGCAACCAAATGAAGCAGAAGATAACAGGTCATGGGTCAAATATACATAGGCAGAGGTCGGTAACAGGTTCGAATTGCAGATCCAGGACACGTGAACATGTGAAATCGGTATGCTCTGTCAGATAGGTCGGTCAAAGGGTTAGTTTTCCCCCCAACAAAGTAGACAGGGGAACCGTAATCTTGATGTGTTAAGATGATCATCACATTCAGCCATCAATCCAAGTCAGTTTAATTGATCCAAGAACAGCCGCCATATATCAGAGTTCATCCTCGTTAACTCTAGTTACAGCGCATTTGATCTTCGCCATTGTGATTACTCTTGCAACTAAGCGCTCCTGTGTAGCTCTAAACCTCAGCAGTTTACGACTGTATACCAGATCAAGTAATATGGACAAAAATTCTGGAAAACGAAGTAGAATATCTTCCGCTACTACGTACATCCACTGTACGCTTTGCACTTCAAGGTAGGGTTTACAATTACGTCGATGGTGTTTCAATGTGGTCTGGTCACTGCTGGTATCTTCGTAGTCAAACTAGGAATGCGAGCTCCGGACAAATTGGGCAACTTGCCACTTCACATAATAGACAGATGACGTTCTAACTGTCACGAACGAGTAATTTGGGGCAAGAGTAACTTGACCAAAAGAACTGTTTATATCGTAACGTACGGTTAACGTCCGAAAACAAAGTTAATAGTCAACCGACGTTTGTGAACACCAAGATGATTACAAAAATAGCGCGCTACACATCAAAGAAAAGCAACTGGGCTGACCAATATCCTCATCTCAATGGATCCATTCGGAGGCAACAATGTGTCAATCAAATAAACAGTGAGTGAAGTCTGTTGTTGTTCGTACGTTCAATGCAGCCAAGCCAGTAGCAATATGTAGAACTGTCCCGACTTCATAGCCAGGGTCAGGCAAACGAGGCCTTTGATCACCATATCAAACGTAGTTTATGAGCATAAATGTGGATGCGCAGCATTGCGAAGTTAGGGAACTGAGCGCTACTCATGAACCAGGGAGGCGGGGCATCCAACAAAGTGCGTTCACCACACTGTTAATCAACCGATCACGATGGCGACCAACCGGAAGGAGCTAACGGCATCAATCATGAAGCATCAATGGTAAACCCAATAGCCCAGTAACCAAACAAAATATTCTATCATAGTTACATTCGGAAGCAAGCATCTGTTACAATACGCGGGGGCGATCGCAGTCTCACATCACTATCTCGTCCTGTGCGTAAGAAAAGGATTGTTTGTGACGTCGATGCCGCCCCGAAAGAAAGTGCACTGCGACGATTCTTTTTCTCTATTGTATTACACCATTTGTATGTTGAAACCACTTGCAGTAAGCACACTTGTAGGAATGCAATAAAGTTTTCCCGAGTACAAGCCGTGAAAAGTCAGATGTTTGTGTTCTTTGCTCACGATTTGATATTCCCACCAGAAAATCTTCAGATCTTTATCGTATTTGAAATCAGAAAACGATACACGTACATAAAGTCTACCAACGTGTCAGAAACTGATTTCGGTTCAACAAAAGGTAGACCTTAACAGAATACCACTTAAACATCTGAGGATTCCCCTCAAACACTCAGTTGACGCTTTAGTAATTTGTTTGAGAACGGTCTGATTGTCAAATGAGTTCGACAAGCGCACACAGCCCTTTTTCTTGTCCGCCTTTTTTGTTACTTGACAATGACGCTCGAGGAACAAAGAAACAGGGTGGGATGGGATAACTACATGACCATATTCGTGGTCACATGGGTAACATCATTAGAAGGAACGTCAGTCAATCGGTCTCCACGATTAAACTTAATAGAACAGTCCTCGAACAAAGTGCTTTTGCAATATGGTTGACTCAATGGGAACGAGGTCAATTACTAAAATTGCAGTAGCAAATCCCATTTTGCGAAATTTCGTTAAGATATCAAAAGCCAGTCACTTTTCAACCCACTTATGTATGCTGTGGAAAATTGCACGGTAACAAACACAATCGAAAATGGGTTGAAAACTTAACGTAAATTTACGTGTTGTAATAGAAAATGTGACACACAAAGCCAACAGGATGTGCTGTATTGTATCAGTCTATTGTGATCCTCAATGCATCTTGCTGACAAGCAATTTCCTGCCCATATGCTCTTATTACTAATCAGAGGATCATGCCAAGCGTGCGAGCTCTAGGAGGTTAAACAGAACACACACAAGAGCATTCTATCTATATCTGGTTCCGATCACTTTGACAGTATCCACCGATAGTAAGAAAAGAACACCGTTTTGCTACAAGGCGACATACCACAGTCAAAGCATCAAACTTGGTGTTTCAAATATGATACAAGACACAATGCAAGCAAATTAACTGTGATGGAAAACGAGTATTGATGAGGATGTTTATAAAGAATGGTTTTCTGTACAGCAAAAAAACAGTCAATAGGAATCCAGTGGAATAAGTTCCACAGGCTGAGACATATTTTACTGTAGATCACATCAAGAGGTAGCCAGTTCTGTTAAAGGCTCTTTCAAGTTTTGGATAAGTGTATTTGCTTTAGCTCGCAGCATCCCCAAGGGAACTTCCTTAGTTCCATGCAGACAAAGCAATAACGAAGCCACTTTGGAAATCATCAGTCTGCCTTCGGTGAACTCCAACATAATTTCTTGCACCGTGTCCTAGAAGCAGAAATATCATTGTGCAGTAATGGCGGAACTATGCATAACAAAGTACGCAGATTTCAAAAAGCCAAATGAAGTCCATGTTGTTAAAAATTATGGTGAGGATTTTTAATCAACAAATCAATCCTTGACTTGGATAACTGTCAGTAAATGTTTGATCAACTATAATGAAATGGAATCCACCAGAGATAAACTTCAAGCAAATTACGCGAGAAAAGTTACCATGAGCAGATCAATGCTGTTGATAAAAATATCTGAGAGGTTTGCATTTGCGTGAGTCCAGCAGCAGTCGTTGGCTTGAAATGTTAGGTGGGATGGCGGCTAATCGACACCTCAGTGATGTAGATGTTGTTGTTGTTTGATCGAGTTGTCTGTGAAGTGAATTCAATGACGCACGGCAGTGACAGCCGTAAGTAAGCTGCCTTGCTGATGACGCCTTACTTTCACCTACAGCTCGGTTGTCTGTTTTCAAGATGTAGGCACCTTGGTGTTATACGTTTGAATATAGACTTAGCAATTTTTAGTAGTTAAGTCTCTTCCCGTCTCCTCTTTTTTTTTTCTCATCGTATCCAGGGTTTGAGTTTTTCTTCTTCGTGGTTGTAGGGCAGTTAAGCATCAGTGTGAACCACTGATGTATTGCTGTCCACGATGATGATGGTGAGAACAATTGGTAATTTGGTTTGTTGGTGACATTTCACTCCAGACACAGACGCTTCTTCAAACCAGATGAAGCAGTTGCAAATTTAATGGTATTTAAAGCAAGCTAAACGTAAGCAACTAAACGAAGCAGACGGCAACAGATCATAGATTAGATGTACACAGACAGGTGGTCAATAAGGCAAACGACTGGCTAATTACAGCAGTTCCAGGATACGTGAACAGTTGAACAGAAGTGAAATCGATAGGGTTTGTCAGACATGATGAAGCTTCATAAAAACCTGAAATTAAGGAATTACAAACTATTTACCGAGTTTTGCGCAGTTCACGACTAAATCCATTAGACATATACAATCTGTATGTTTGTGTATCGCTGTCATTAATTTCGATAACTAAGCCTGATCAGTTTTACATGTCATCACTGCTCTGTATTAGTAGGTCTTCGCAAGTTAGGATGCACAGTCAGTATGATCAAATCAGGAGACAGTTGGTATTATATTTTCGGACAACTACCATTAACTAAATGTGTTTAAACAGTAGACACAATGTTCCAATGAACGATATGTAGAGGCAGGTACGAATGAACGGACAAAGTCGCACTACACCCTGGTACAGTTGTGGAAAACTGAACCAAAATTACCTGGGATTGTAAACCGGAACTTGAGTTGACTGGGTTGTGTTCAGTGCACACTACGAGTAACAGACTGGGTGAGTACATCTTTAGCAATGAGGTGCAAGCAACGCATTGACAGGGATCACGGAGTGAAATGATGAGCGCCATAAAATTCGCGTACTCAGAAACGATAAGTAGTGTGAAAGCATAATATTTTCTTCGCCAGTAGCATGGAGTTTATGTTGCTGTCAGTAACTGGACACATGTCATCCATCTTGGCCGTTGACGGTATATCTGGTGCTGTTAAACGAGCCAAGCAATGATGTGATCACAAAATTTGAAGACCTTGAGAATTCTGCCTGGTGTTGTCCACCAGGCTGTAGATAGCGTGATGACTTAAACTGACAATTAGAAACGCTACATTAACTGGCAACATGCTGCAACCGTACGCTTGCATCTGTAACGTTATTATTTTCCTTATTTGAGTTTATTTTATCCCTCTTTTTCCTTTCTCCTCACAAACTTTTTAATCCAAGATATTCCACATCAATGTTGAATGAAACGGCAACCCCAATCTGTTATGACCCTTGTGGTCAACGATAGTTAGAAAATGTCTAGCGCACGATAATACAAATCACGGAACGTAGCACAGAGCTTAGCAATACCC
>JTDE01001580.1:50824-61797 GCA_014338405.1 Paragonimus skrjabini miyazakii | reverse complement strand
TACACCTTGCAAACAAACAACCGAGCTGTAAGTGAAAGTGAGGTGTCATCAGCAAGACAGCTTCCTTACGGCTTTCACTGCCCCGCGTCATTAAATGCATTCACTTCTCAGACAACTCGGCCAAACAACGACAACATTCACGCCACTGAGCTCGGTTAGCCGACTCAGCACTACTTCCATTTGCTTATCAAGAGTGGTTTTAACGCTCCAAAAGCGTCTTGGGCATAACACTCTCAACAAGCTCCAGAAGGTAGCTTTAACTCAGCTCTGACATTACTCGTGCAACATAAGGACAAGACACAACACGTGAAGTCTGCGACGAGGTATCGCCTGAGGCAGACGTCTTTGCTGGTGGATCTCGTAACCACAAGCGAAAATCATTACGTCAATCAGGTTAGTATTAAGTCTCCCTTAGACCACAGTGATCATTTGATCCTGATTTTTTACTTGTTTTGCTACTGGGCATAGCAACCTACAGAGAAGTGATTGGTCCGAAATTTCAACCGGGCCGACTTTGTTCGTTAGTATGAGAAATAATCTCAAGCAGCTTTACTTAGACGCCACTTCAGTCACCTCAGACCACCAATGTATAAAAAGTGTGCTACATGATGCCGTATTGTCGTACGTCCCATGCAGAATGGTACTGCACTCTTACAGCTCATGTCTCCCCAAAGAGATTAGCCGACTTCCTGACAGACGCGCGAGGCTAGTTGCCAATCTGAGAGTCTGATAAGCCTGAAGACGCTGAAGCATTTCACAAAGTAGTCAGTATAAACCGGAAATCCGTCCTAATCGTTTCTAACAGCAATCACAAGTGCTCAAAATAGTGCGCTCAAAGACAAACATTCTCTGCAAATACATGCGCCACCGTCGTAAAATCTCACCTCCAGTCCTGTCTTTGTGTAAATCAAACGTCGCCGAGTTATTTAAGGATCAGAACGCCACCGTTGACAACTCCGACTCATCATCTTCTTCCCAGTGTCTATCCCCGTGAGCATTTAAGCAGCCTCCTTTAAGTGCATAATTCTCAGTGCACAACATTCAGGAATTGCGTTCCAAGCCTAACCCTTCTAGTTCAATGGATCCGGAGTAAATTCATTCACGATTACTGAAAAAAGGTCTTTTATACTTGTCAAACCATTTCATGAAGTTTTGATGTCCACTCTTTCTGTTGGTATCCTTCCCAAGGAATGGAAGTAGGATATCGTCATTCCTAGTTACACATTGGATGATCGACTTCCTGCTGTTAGTTATCGACCAATCAGTCTAACAAGTGTGCGGTGCAAATATTAGGACAAGCTATATTGAAGCACATTTCAGACAATACTCTTACCTCTACATCCCGGTACAGATTCTCACCCAATAAGTCCTGATTATCGAAAATGCTGCTTTTATGGACAGCTAACTGATCCTAGAGATTATGGCCTTACATCAGACTCTATTTTCTTCGACTTTGCTAAGACGTTTGACTGGGTATCATACGGCCCACTTCTACAGAAGATGGAAGTATATGACATCAGAGGCGATATTCACCGCCGGATTGCTTCGTTTCTTAATGGTAGAACCTGTCGTGTTAAAATTGGCTCTGATTTCACCTTCGTTGCACCTATCTAAGAGGGTGTACCATAATGATATGTCCTTAGTCCGCCACTAGTTTTAATTTATATCAGTAATCTACCGGAGTGGGTTTCTAGTCACTCTCTTATGTATGCGGATGACTTGGAAATCTGGAATTCTTATGATCCCAACACTTTGTAAGCTGATCTCAATACAGTTAAGCTATAATCAGAGGAGTGGTGTCTACCCAACAACGACGGTAAGTGCGCATGTCTCTTGGTAGTGACTCTGGAAACGTCTCCGTAACACACTACGCACAAACAAAAGTGTGTGTTGCTGAGGTGAGTGTACATACTGTCCTGTCTAGGTAGGCTTTCTGTAGATGGATCTTCCTGTCGTACCATCTGATCTCTGGATAAGTCGGACGTTCAGGTTAGAAAACCTGAGGATAAACAGCGTAATTTCTGCCGACCAATACATATTGTTGAAGCCAATGGGCACACGCATGCTGCATATGTATCGACTGCTCAAAACTTACAGGCCCAATGTCTCACTTCGGCCTATTATGTCAATGTGCAATGCACCGTAACGTAGGTCAGCTCGCTGGCTAGCTGATTTGCTTGAACCGGTCATAAGATGTCACAGTAAATATAGCCTGAAGGACAGCTTTAAACTCGTGAATTGTGTAGACGGCTTAGATGTTCAGGACAAAATTATGTGTTCATTCGATGGGACTTCCCTATTCACTGACATTCCGCCGTACGAAACGGTCTGTAACACTTGCAGATTTATTCTAAAGAGTAATGCTCATTTTTCTGTTCCTATGTACCAACTACGACAATCATTACTTTTGTGCACACGTAGTGCAAAATACAACTCTCAGACGTTTACCTTTCGGCAAGTGGACGGGGTTGCAATGGACAGTTCCGTGGATCCACTCCTAGCTGATTTTTTCATGGCTAAGGTAGAATCCACACTGTGACATTTTGTCAAAACTAGTACTGTGTAAACGTAGCATGGACGAAATCCTGGCCATTTTTGATAATCCAAGTGATTCCAATGCATTACTCTTGGGGTTGAATCAAACATATTCAAACCTCAGGTCAACCACAGGGAACTAACTAAACGACTGCCTTCCGTTTTTGGACATCCTAATAGATAGGAAGATCCATCAACAGACAGCCCATCTGGATAGGACAGTATAAGCACTTCGAAATCTTCTGCCCAGTACACTATAAGAGAAGCCTAGTTCGAACGCTCTTTCACAGAGCGCGGACATTACGCACGGAAGACAATCTACCAATGACATTTAGCACACTTACAGA
This sequence comes from Paragonimus skrjabini miyazakii, assembly GCA_014338405.1. NCBI lineage: Eukaryota > Metazoa > Platyhelminthes > Trematoda > Plagiorchiida > Troglotrematidae > Paragonimus > Paragonimus skrjabini miyazakii. The sequence continues at coordinate 58,915 of JTDE01001580.1, read as the reverse complement.
TATCCTGCATGACAACGAGTATCCCCTGCAATTTATCCAGAAGTGTAGCAACGTCACCACTCCGAGGATAAAGGTAAAAACGGTTCCAAAGAAGACGGTATACTCAAAACTCCTATTTCTAGGTGACGGCTGGACAACAATAACAGAAGGGCGTCTAACAGCTGCTGTATTCAGATCCCATAACGCTGTGAAACTACGTACAATACAGCGAACCAGGGCCTTACCAGTCTCCTCAGCTACGAACAAACAGCCTAGGCCTGGCACATCGCATTGTTTATGCAAATATTTGTGTAGCTGCAGTATGAGCTACATAGGGAGAACAAATCGACAGTGAGCTGCTCGTATCAAGCAGCATGCTCCCAAGTGACTGGAATCACAATTACAAATGCCAGGCGCATGTACGAAGGTCGACGAACAGCACCCAACGTCGTCAATAGCCAAACCCCTAATGCAAACAGGACACACGATCAAAGTTTGTGGCGCAATCTCCGTTATTGCTTGCGAACAATCGGAAACGCATCATCCAGTTTGTTGAGGTTTTGGCTATCAGACGTCAAAATCCCCCCTGTGTGTTCACAAACAACTTGCGTTGACGTTGTGGCTGTCTTGGTAGTCAGCCAACTACTAGTAAGGCTATAGTACCAGGAAAACCGATAAGTTCTGCGCAAGATTGGTAAACGAAGGAGGCTTGCAGGACACCTATAAATTATCAAGTGCACCGAACTCCCGGTAGCCTGACAAATGTAGATGAGGTTATTGCAGGATTAATCCAACACGAGGCTCGCCAATGTGAAAATACGGCCAGTCTAAAAAAAAAAAATTGACGCAATTAAACAAGTACAAAGTTCTTACGGGGCCACCCTAGGAAGGGATAGGAACACAATTATCCACGCCCCCAAATCAGTCATACAGGATCCTAAACAAGGATACATAAAAAGATAATTGACACTAAGTATTCTGCGAAGCGCCGGAATACCTGCAGCGGCAAAATGGGGCTAAGCACACAAACTCGGTGGGTGGAATGTATCCGGTGCATAGACGAATCGCTTCAGACCGCTCCCGTTCGAATTTCGGGACCGCAACATTCGAATTCTGCTATTGATTAGAGCTGACACGATAGCTCCGAAGAGGCCTGACAAGTATTGCAGAATAAACAATCAGGAATTACAAACCTGACCCATACGTGGCGAGGTCAGCTACACTATAAATCAGAAGTGAACGTTTTGGCACAAAGCAGGATCAGAAAGCTAACCACAGTTTCAAGAGAACAAGTAGACGCCGCGAGAGTCCAGAAGAGCCAGGCCACCGGGGAGGAAAATGGCTTACATCGGTCTGAATCAAACTTGCATATCCAGAAAATGGGCCTGTCTCTCGGAGGTTGTCTTCCGAGGAAATGAATGCGACGAAAACCGCCGAGTAATCATAATGCCAATTCGCCGAAGCCGAAAGGCATGTTGGCGAATGTATGCAGCCTGTTCAATAAAAGAGACGAGTTCATCATCATCATATCAGCTACGAGCCTGACCAAAAAGGTACTGTGGCTCGGGCCGCCGCTCACCCTAACAGTGACGCGGATTATCCTAGAATAAAACGCTACTAAGGTTGAAAATTAATTAAAGAAGTCTAAGCGGAAGAACCAGAAATAGTATAGATTCAGGTACGCCATTGACTACGACACACCGTCATCTCGGATAACGTCTCTAAGCAGCGGTTGGAGTGATCACGAGGACCCCATTCAGGCAGGCGACACCTACCCACTTTGTTCAGTGGAGCAGTCAGGGTCTTCATATTTCGTGACCACATTGTTGCTTGATCACCATGTGGTTTCACCCAACTGCTGGTGGTCTCAATATATAATGCCCGGTAAGGTAAACGCTCAGCTGGCATACGGAGTGCGTGACCCAACCACCGCAAGCTGTACAACGTGAGTAGTTAACCATTTGATCATGCATCCCGAACTTTCCGGAATACGCGTCGGCGAACTGCTACATTGTTCACGCGATCAGTCCAGATAAAAAGAGACGAGCTACAAACAGCCATTCACTCCGTGGATATTTGGTTACTCACCGAAACATGGCTCAAAGAATAAATATATTTAGGACACCGGGCGCGTGGGTTCCAATTGTATCGCAATGATCGTAGCAGTTCCACAGAGGGTGGTCGCTTTTATTCGTCCGAAGCCCTGTAAGGCAATCTCCAATGAATTGTAATGGCATGGATATTCAAACCGCCATCAGCCTTCTTCATATTAATCGCCATTTGTGGTCATTGAGGTCCAGCAGCAACACCAGAAGACGAAACATTGCTAATATAATTCCAGATGGTATGCCAATCAGACTATCGCCTGTTCGTTCTGGGAGATTTTAATGCTCATAAAATCAACTTGGCATCGGGATGGCAAGGGCTTAGAGAACAAGTTGTTTAACCTTGTCAACGATTTCACATTGACACATGTTGATGTGACTACAGGGTTACGACTTGGTCAGGTAGCCATAATGCTAGACTTAATCATAACTCGTCACAGCAGTGAAATCAAACGTTCTCTCTTGGTAAAACCGGCACACAAAGTACTTTTCCCCCAAACTGACCATAAGAAACTGAAGACAGAAACTGATGGAGTGTCCTGGAACCCATCAGTTTCCACAGAAGTCGCTGTTTTGTGGGCACGGTATGTTGACAACCTCTGGGGTCTTGCGGAAAGAAACACCCTTCAAAAACTAGTCGGAGAAAGGGGTCAGAAGCCATGAGCTCGTCCTAAGGACGGGAGAGCGTTCCAACGTAAGCATGGGAGTCATATTCTGCAAAAGAGGTTAAAAGCTTCATGATATACGAAACAGTCCAAAACGAAGCAATTAAGGTGGAAAGGAATGCTCACTTGGCATATGAGCTCAACTTGGCACGTAAGATTAAACAGAACCCCAAGAGGTTTTATGGTTATGTCCAAGCCAGGTTCTCCTTATGAAAGGAAATTGGAGCCACATTTTCTTATAACGGAGACCATATCGACCGACCATAGCACAGCGGACGCGTGCATGGCACAATTTCAAAGTGTTTATCACTCGGATAATTGACTGCCTGGGCATCTTTCTGACTACATGGGCGTTATCACAGTGGATGAGGACATTACACCCCCATAAAGCTGAGCGAGCGATACAAAGTCCGTAGGACCGCACAACATTCATTCGGCTATCCTAAAACCCCTGGCCAAATCTCTGGCGTCGTTTTTTGCTAAAATGTTCAATCTGGCACTGATTATAGGACTAGTCGTGAAGGACTGAAAAGAAACCACCATAATTCCCATCTGCAAAGATGGTAATCGATAAGGTGTTGGAAACTACCGATCAATAAGCTTGAATAATAACGCCCAAAACATTTTTTAACGCATAATACAGGAAGGAATCTGTAGATTCCTCTGTGCACAGAAGTTTTTTAGGGCTACTCAACATGACTTTCTTGTCACCAATCTACCGGCGTTTTCTTAAACATTGCCACGCAGAAGCTGGATAGAAAAGAAGCGATCGAGGTGTGCTGTCTAGATTTCCAAGCCTTCGACTCTATCATCTACAGGCTATTGGGATGGAAGCTACGGGAAGATGGAATATCCCTTACAATCAATAGGTTGATCCAGAAGTTTCTAACTGGGAGAACGTGTAGTGTGAGAGTGCAAAGAGTACTGTCAGACGAATGTTCTCCGTTGAGTGACGTACTAAATGGTCCAATCCTCGCCCCCCTGCTGCCCCTGGTATACATAAATGACCTGAATGACAATTTAGTCAGTTCATGTTACCTTTGTGCAGATGATACGAAAATGGTTTGTCGGATTCGAACGCTCTCTAGGGAGACATTTTGAAAATCTGCACGTGGACACTAAAACGTTATATCCTCTCTAACACTCTCTAATCCATACTTAAGTATTTAACGGACGCACACGGACAGACAATCGAACTAGCAACGAAACAGTAAACCAGAGATTTGAGTACTCAAGTCACTAGTACATTTACTCCACCTGCCCAATGTACCGCGGATGCGACAAAAGAACAGTGAGCGTTATACTGACTGAAACCCGCGATCGCTAATCCACGTTCAGCGATGTTCATTCCGTTGCGCTCGGCTGTCGTTCGTCCCCATTTGGAATACTGCACCAAAGCTTGGTCATCAGATGCTGAAAGAACAGTGCTGTTCTCGAAAAGGTACAATAACTTATCACACACATGGTATGGAGATATGAACGGCCTAAGCTACCAAGACCGACTGAGATCGCTGAGCTTATTCTCGCCTGAACGACAGAGGGTAAGAGGGCACCTTATCGAAATGTACAAAATTACCTATCGCACTGTTACAAGTCCCCTAGTCTGTTTGTTCGCGATCTACAAGACCGTCGTTTACGGGGTCATAGGTTCAAAGTCGAGAAAACGAGACCGGCCGTTCGGTTTAGTTTTTTCAATCGAGTAGTAAATTCGTGGAATGAGTTACCTGCGAAGATTGTGGAAGCCTTCAGCGTAGATGTATTCAAGAAGTTGATAGACAGATCAACCTATTTCCTACCTTGTACTAGTTCGAAATACAATCTTAGTTTTGCTCTTTAAGGCAATTAGGACTTGTGTCAAATCTCCTTATCTTCCCACCCTTATATCACTACTTGAACGCACTGCATCGGTAAAAAACGCAATCTGGTAAACCTCCGGATCACACAAGAGCCGGTTATCATTCACAAAATAATTTTGGGAAGCTTCAATGAAATGAAAGTTATATCAAGCATGAGTAAAATGGTACACGTAGTGCTAGAAAACACATAATGCACCACACACTTTACTTAGTCACGCAAAGTGGTGTTCCATCACCATCATCATAGCAATACATCAGTGGTTCACACTGATGCTTAACTGCCACACAACCACGAAGGAAAAAAACCTAAATCAGAAGACAGTAAAAAAAATAAGGGGAAGGGAAGGGACCCAACTAATAAAAATAACTAAGTCTATATTCAAACATACAACATCAAGGCGTCTGTAACTTGTAAATAAATAACCAAGTTGTAAGTGAAAGTCAGACGTCATCAGCAAGACAGCTTCCTTACGAGTTTCACTACTAACCGCGAGGGCCCCAGCCAAGGAGACGAACTCGATCTACAGTGACCAACGCCCTCGTGAACGATTTCATCTCCCTACGCCAGGTCAGCATCTGTCCACCTCGCACCTTACATCAGTCGGCCGCAGCGTCGGCAAACAGTGCTCGGTGTGGCAAACGACCAGCTGGCATCCTCAGCACATGACCTAACCTCCTAAATCTGTGCAAATGTAGTGACTGAACAAAAGAATTCGTCTGACAATCAATGCCAAACACCCGCTTCATAACCTCCTCGTTGCTTACTCGCTGGTGCCATCCGATACGAGCGATTGAACGCACACATCAGTGATCAAACACCTGAAGACGGTTCATGTTCTCTACCTCGAGCGGCCAGGTTTCGCTGCCGTAAAGTAATACAGCCCTCACTGTTGTATGATATACGCGTCACTTAAGCTTCAGAGAGATACCTTTCTGTCGCCATATGTGTCTCAGATCAACGAACACTGCCTTAGCCTTGGAAATATGCGCCTCTATTTTATTCCCTACCCCTCCGCCACCGCCGCTTATGCAGCTTCCCAGGTATGCAAATCGGTCAACAACCGATGGCATTTGCCATGGAGGTGTACCTTCACGTCATGAACGCGTACGTTCATTGATGAAAAGATGTTTGCGCCCTCAGCACCCCATATATGGACAGATAAGGATTAAAATACAGAAAGACATCTATAAACATGTTACATGTTAGCATATATATGAATATGAAAACATATATAATGTCAGATGTCTTTTTCGGTAAAGTTGCATCCCGTCCGCGCCCGTATTCGTCCTGTTTCTCGCCAACCCCAGTGAGCGGAAACGAGACGCGTTCAAGTGTAGCTGCAAGGCGTCTGAGAATGTCCATGCATCACACATTCCAACAGTAGCAACAGCTCTGGTTGAAACGCAGAAAACCATATCTGACGAGAAATCGGAGTTGAGCTCATAAAATAGGTATGTTGCCCTTCTGGGCGTGGCGGTTGCTCGCAAACCTGTGGCTTTGTTCACTGCTAAAATGTGGGAGGTCACAACAAAAATGAACGATAAAGTACACAGATAGGGCTTGTGTTGGGACGGTTCCCCATCACATCCTCTCCGGGTGAGCAAGCCAGAGCGGTATGAAATACCTCTTTCCCTCTAGATTTCACAAATCCGGTTTAAGCCAGCTCTAAAGGTACCGAGAAGTCACTTGGAATTCTTCTGAGGTTAACCACGAAGATTAGCATGGGGAAATGCCGGATAAAACGGTGGAAGTGAAGACAACCCGTGCTTATATAAAGGGAGCCTCACTTGATAGCTTATTGTAACAGCGGCAGAAGCGTTCCACACTTGCCTAAACAGGGCCACACATGAAGGCTGACCGCAAACTTCAAGCCAAACCAACGGTCTTAATCTCCACTCTCAAACAGGGGCTAGTATTCTCAAAGAGATCAAACCACGCGCCCACACCAACATCACAGGCGAATGACCCCATCCCATTGGATGGCCATCCATCAGTGGAGCTGCGTGGGTCTGAAGGAGTAGCCCCAAAAAATGGTACAACCTCCACGCCTCCGACCCTTCCATCTGAAAAACGCTCTGTTGAAAATTATTTTATTCTCAAGCTCCATAACCCGATGGGTTTGTTGGGGTTACTTTTGGATCCACGAAGGCTCATACATTGCTCGTTCCAAGTGCATCTTCTTCGGTTGGATTGAGGTCATTTCTTGCCAAGTTTTCTTCAATCTAGGATACCACCCAAATTTTCGTGGATAAAAATTGCACATCACCTCCCAGTAGCTCAGAAAGCGGAAGCAGTTCGAAAGCAGTAGACCTTCAACCGACAAAAGCGGACAAAATCTCTCACAAGGAGGCTCACATATGCTCAAGCTGTGATAAAACGACCGTTATCTTCCAAGAAGGCTTGCGAAACTCTGCCGCCGTCCTGACCTTCACCTTCCTTATTAGGACTGCTTTCTCAATCTTCTCTTCGTGCACTTCTGTCATGTTTTGTACTCAGTCTAATGAGGTTGTAGCCTTCAAGTGCGTGTATATTAACTGGTTGAGCCTTTTAAACATACTGCCAAAAATCAGACAGTTGGTCCACAACACTAGCCACCACATTCTTGCTTTTACGGAGACCTGGATTTCCGTGGATATCAGTAACAATGAATTGCATGCTCCTCGATACTCACTGCATCGAACAGATTCCTTCCGGAGACGCATGGGAGTCTCTGCTGTCTTCCTAAGCCAGAAGCTTCCAGTGCCGACTATCACAGAGGAATTTACTTCCCCAGAGAAATGTGACGCACTCTGGCTCAAAGATGCAGCGAAATCTGCTCGGGCATAAATCGTGTAATGTCAGTCTTTTGTCTACACTATTCAAATTTTCAACGGGAAATGGCTGTCTCACAGTTCAGCTTTGTAGTCGTGACAAGCTCCTTGTCGGTGTTACTTACCGTTTGTCGTCGTGTAGCGCATTCGACGACGAGGCCATTCTTTCCTTCGTAGAACGTCTCCCATCTTCTCATTATGGGTAATTCCAACGCACCCAAACTCAGCTGGGTAGCTGCTTCTCATGAGAACTTTGACTGCGGATTTTCGAAGTGTTCGGCAATGTAGACCCAGAAGAAAGCATTCACAGCATGTCGAACAAGGCATCGTCCAGGACAGACACCCACTTTGCTTGATGTGGTCATCAGGAATGATGGATATATATATATATATATATATATATAGACATCTAATTGTCATTATACAAATCGGAACGTTTATACTTTTTCTTCTACTTAAGTTCATACACTGCTACACCGAGACGTTTAAAAGTGTGCCGCCGATACATCCGCATATTTTGGCATTAATTAATTAGACAACGAAGTTATCTATCAGAAAATTCAGCTGCTCGAATTATTTTTCGCACGTAGGAAGGGGAATCGGTTTCCAGATTACACAAGTCAAACAACAGGACGTCAAAAGGCGCAAATCTTCATCAAATCCAGGACTTAAACT
>JTDE01001580.1:14394-34686 GCA_014338405.1 Paragonimus skrjabini miyazakii | reverse complement strand
CAACACCAAGCCCGACCGTTATTCCCCGAGAGAAATTCGACAGTTAGATTACATTTCCCAGTTCACGACGGACATCCGACATATGGCAGGAGATAAAAACGTCGTCGTCGACGCCTTGTCCAGAGTTACCTTAAATAATCTACATCAGACTGGTATAGTTGATTTGAAAGATTTAGCGCGAGAACAAAACGACGACCCAGAGTTGCAGCAGTGTCGCATCTCTTCTTCCCTCAAACTCCGCGAGTTACGTCTAACCAACTGCGAAGGCACAATCATATGCGACACAACGACAGTCAGCCCCCGTCCATTTGTACCAGTAAACTTTAGACGCTCCGTTCTTAACAGTCTCCACTGTATGTCTCATCCCAGCGTTCGTGCCACCTTCACGCTGATTTCAGACCGACTCTTATGGCCGAAAATGCATAGGGACATAGGAAAATGGGCGAGAGCTTACCTTGATTGTCAACGCGGCAAAGTCCACCGGCATACCATCACGGCCACGGCACATTCGCTAACCCTGACGCACGTTTTAGTCATGTTCATGTCTACATAGTCGTACCGTTGCCGTATTCAAAAAGTCATCGGCATATCTTGACGTGCGTTGATCGTTTCACCGGATGGCCCGTGGCAATACCTCTTCCCAACACGAATATTGAAACAGTTGCGCGAGCGTTCATGGACGGGTGGATTTCAAACTATGGTGTTCCAACGACTGTGACTACTGATAGCGGTACACAATTTCGATCAGCGCTGTTCAGAGACTTCAACCGCCTACTGGGAATCGATCACAGCAAAACCACTGCATACCATCCGGCAGCGAATGGTTTGGTCGACCGCTTTCACCGTCAGCTAAAGGCCGCTTTAAAAGCTCAGCTAGACCCCCAGCGTTGGACTGACCACTAACCTCTTGCCATGCTTGGAATTCGGTCGACTGTTAAAGAAGACATTGGTTGCACAGCCGCAGAATTAGTTCACGGTGCGACACTTCGCCTCCCCGGTGAACTGCTCTACAGGTCGAACGCCGGCCAAACTAATTTTGGCGCTACTACCTTCGTGCAGCATTTGAAGTCATCCATGGTTAAAATCCGGCCCCAGTATACCAGGTTAAACACCAAACAGGAACAAAAGCACTCCGATCTGGACTTTTGTGATTTTGTTTTCGTTCGTGTCGACGCTATAAAAGCCCCTCTCCAAAAGCCATACTCCGGACCATTCCGTGTGATTAAACGATTCCCCAAGTTTTCGTGATCGATCGAAATGATCTCACGATACAGTGAGCATTGATAGACTTACAGTTGCTGTTATCGAATCCCGTAGTAAATCGTTCGCTAACGATTCGAGTTCACAACGAGTGACGCGTAATCTGTTGATCCAAGTGCGCCTATCTCAATATCCAACGGCAAGGAAGATGATCTATCTTCGAAACCGTTAATGAGATGGCACTCGTAAAAACTGGATTTAATACGGTACTATTTGAATCAATGTACAAGAAAAGTAAATATCTCACCTCGAATGTGAAAAATCCTCAGAAATTGAATAAATGATGTGCCCGTACAACAAATCTGACAACTAGACACCGCTCAGTAATGGGGGAAGATAAAACGGAATTGAGCTCACTGAAACAAATGGTCATTGGTTGGGTTGGAGCAAAATGATTGTTCACGCATCGAGAAATGTTAAGAATTATAAGCTACTCAAGGAAGAATATTGAAGAAGAATGTCTTACTTTAACATTCAGAAATGTACAGGGCTCAAACTGAATTATAGTAAGAGAAGCGGTTACAGTGGCTGGTGTTAGAACAAAATGATTAATACTGTTTCTTCTCGGGGAATATAAAGAAACTTAGGGCCACCCTTCAACACTAATCAACCAAAGCACAGCAATCTCAAAATAATGCAACAGACCTAAGCAAAATCAACAACTTGCCTAGGTCCTCCCATCGCTCTTGATGTCGATCCTACGCCTAGTGACTCGCGGTCTACCCAGCCCATGTGCAACAAACAGCCCGTACCTCAGTCCAACCCGCTCAGGCCGAACAGTCAGATGGCCAGCAGTTTTCAAAGAGTATTGCGCTTAAATTTTCCTCATTTTTATCGAGCGATCTCATTCCTTTAACGCTCTGGGGGGAATTCTATAGGGTATTGTACACATTTTCGTATTCCGCTTTACTTTTATATACAGTTTGCATCACTTTCCTTTGCACAGAATGAACATCACTTGTCTGAATTGATTCTGCTTAGCAGTACACTTTTGGTGCGCGCGTCTCGTCTCCTTGACATTCCTGTTTCGTATAGATTGGTATTGCCTATAGCGAGCTATTCGGCTACTGCGGTTTGAACTGAATATTGGCATTTATACCTTTGTATTGGGTTAGTCCCCTACAGATGTTGATCAATTATTCTTTTCGAGGGATTCGGCTTGATGGTCGTTCGAAAGAGGAGACTGTCCTTATGGCGCGAATCCTGTTTGTTTAAATTTTTTAATTTTAAAATCGGAAATTCGAGCTTGGTTTGTACAATACATCAATATTAAATAAACAGCAATAATGGAAACATTGAAATACATCGAATAAGTCAGAAAATGTCTCAGTTACGTTATGAAGAATCTTTTCACCATTTTTGCGAAAACAACTCCTTATTGGGTTTAGCTCATTTTTTCAAGTCTTATAAATTGGATCATAGCAATCACCTAGATGAAGTTTGTCATCTTACAGCTTGAGAATGCTTCATGTTGCGGCGTTTTGAAGATATGGGGGAATGAAAATATACAACCGTTGTTGTGGATCTGAACAGATAGTTCGTTCAAGTGCTTTGGTCTAGAATTCTACTAAACCAAACGCAGTACCCAATAGATACAGTACGTCATGTTCTTCCTAATTAATTTTGGAGGTCATTACTGAGGTACTTCCGATAACAGATAAATGAGAAAATTTGCTGCAATAGTCGGTTGATTCCATTGACTTCTAACTCTCCAAATTTCTATGCGCCAGCGATACTGAACGCAGAGAGAAAGCAAGGCTGGCAACACGAGAAGTGTGGTTTGTATTTATTGATTAATGATTAGTTCGATCAAGTTGGTTTAAACTTCGGCTGTTTACGTGAAGTTGCGGAAAGTAAAAAGTGTGGATAACAAAGAGAAATATGAAATAGAAAATAGTGTGCAGAAGGTTACACTATACGGTATTGGCTTCGCATTTCAAGAACACTAACACATTGGATAGTGAAACATATATGACAACATTTCCAGCTTCCTTTTCTATAAGATATTTTACTATTTCTGCCCGTTTGCAAGATTTCCGTTAAATACTGGTCGATGAAACATTGCTCTTGGAAATGGTTGGAAATGGCGCTACATATGGTTGATTCCATCTTCGGTGTACATGAAACGGCGTAAGAAAATGGTATCACATCCCACTAGTAGCTGCTTCATCCAATTGATTCAATTCATAATCAGCGTCTGAGTATGCAGCATATTTTCACACTTGTAGCTGCCCCTTCCGAACCACTGTTACCCTGAACAACTTGGAAAACGAACACATGCGGGATGTGATGAAAAACCTGTTTTTGAAGTTTTTAGGGTACATGGTAATCATCATCCTTGATTCCATTGGTTGTCATAGAGATTGGAATATTTTTCCTCACCGCGATAGATACCTGGCGTTTTAAGCATTGTAGTGTGACTGACCGAGATGTATACATCCCGGTAATCGGTAGACAGCTTGATTTCATCTCTATACTGTTCCGCATGAACGCCACGCGACCCCAATCTAGCTAGAAACAATACAGTGGAGTGAAGTGAATTTACTTCTGAAGATTCCCGATGATACAGTAAGACATGACACCCTCTTTTCACACCGTCCCATATGCACCGAAGACGGAATCAACCATATGGTAGCGCCATTTCCAAGAGCAACGTTTCATCGACGAGTATCTACCTGAAATCTTACAAGCGAGAAGAAATAGTATAAGTAACGTATAGACAAAGAAGCTGAAACTTTTTTCATATGTGTTTCACTATCAGCTGTGTTAGTGTTCTTGTTGAAATGCAATGCCAACACTGTATGGTCGTATATTTTCATTGCGGCCGTGTCTTCAAAATGCTTAAATATGAAACACTCTCAGACTATCGGATGACGTATTTCATCTCGAGAATTGCAATGATTGCATTTATGATAATTGAGAAAATGAACTAACTCCAATAACGAGTTGTCTTCGCGAAGATGGTGAAAAAATTTCATCATCGAGCCGAAACTTTTGGGACTTAATAGATGTATTCCAATTTTTCTATCAATCCTGCTTATACATTATTAATGTACTGTACGTACTAAGCCTGAAATTTTGATTTCGAAATGTCAAAAATCATTTAATAGTCGAGGAGTAGCGCCAAAAGGACAGTTTTCCCTTTTGAACGACCTTCAGACCAAATCCGTCGGAACAGATAATTGCCACAGGTTGTGTTCGTTTTTTCACCACATGGCGGTGCAGAACGTGTCTTAACTTAACTTAACTTAACTTCAATTTTACTGGCCGCTTAAAGGCACGTAGAGTACACCAGTGTGCGTTACCGGCACAGCATTGGCTGAGAAGTTTTTCACACAAGGTGCTCCCTCCTTTGAGGGAGGTTTTGGGCATTTTTGTACGATCTTTTATAGAGACATTAAACAACGCGTAGTAATAAACTGACGAGCAAAGATGATGAAAATAAAATTGGGTCGCAACGCCATCGTGTTATTGAACAAGCTATTGAGGCAAATAATTGGACAGCCTCAACAATTTCGACAGACTGGTTGTTTCCGGGAGGTAAATCACAATTTAGTGCCGAACAGGCGAAAGATAAATTGTAATCATATACTATGGCGTTCATATCCAACAGAGTTCTTTCAAGCAGTGAGCGGATTTCAAAACAGTGAGAAAGGACCGAACTCCAAAAAGGTGATGTGGTTATCATTTAAGCACAGATCAATGACCGACAAATGACTATTCGCACATCTATCGAATTGTCGCGGTGATACAACTACATCAAGGTCAAGATCCAGTAACGGTAAGAAACAGAGGAGGTGGAATATACTAAGATAGACACTTGGGGGATAGGGTTGGATTGGAGTTTTACATGGTTTTACCTCAAAGTCAATAAACTTTTGAACATGAGAGCAGAACTGGCCTCCACTTTTGAGTATTCAATTCTCGCCCTTCCCGGACTTGCTGGGCCAAAATCAGCAGACGCAGAAAGTTGCTGTCGAGATTGAATGTTGAGCCATTCGCGAGTGAAGGTTGGTGTTATGGGGACAGTTCCATTCTGAATCGTCTCATGAGAACGGGCCATGTCGGTTTTGAGTGAGCCCTTCCCATAGAACTTACCGGTTCGGTCACTGCGAACAGATTGCGCTCCAGTGCATGTTTCCAAGGTGGGCTCAACCAATACCCGGTTAAAACTTGTCTGCGCACAACAGCCTATGCAAAATTTCAGGGTTGGAAAATAGCTAATCAACTTCCTGAATTCTAAGGAAGGATGTAGCTGAAAGAGCGTCGAACGCGTCCTACCGGAAGCACGTTGAGCACCATACATGAACTCTCGCTTACACACAAGATGTAATCAAGTTCCTGCCGCATTTATGGTGGAATTTCACGGCTCGGAAGCAGAAGTGAACGATCACAGCGAGTCTGCCTTCCGCGTTTTCTTCATCAGTTATTGTCTTTCTTTTTCAGGCAACTCCTTTCGCCCTCTCTCGTTTCTTACTTATTCAAACGGGGACTGAGCTTTCAGTTGCGTGTGTACGAATCGTTTGAGCTTCCGTGAATCCGTTTATAATGCAACCGTTTATAATGCAACTCCTCACATCTTTGGCTTCTAGAAGACCTAGCTTCCGGCGGACAGTGAATCGAACGTCCTGGGTGTTCCGTGTACCACACCGACTCCTATGCGGGAGAGTAAAAGCTCTAAGATGATCTTCAACCAGAGTCTGTCAACACACACGGTCATCGAAAATTTCTGGTTCCTCGATAATTGTGTACGTGTATCGTTCTGCCTCAAGCAGCACTTCGGATAATGGCGCTCTCCGTTACAACCTAGAAGGCCTCCTGATACTCCATCGTCTCTTCTCATTTTCTTTTTATGGATGATTCCATCGCGACCAAGATAAACTGGTCGTCAGTGTTCCATTCGGACGGTGAGAGCGGCTTCTCGAGGCCCTTATCGATACTGATATAGAGCAGAATGTGTACACAAAGTGTCGACGCCTTGGCGCGGCATTGCCTAGGTCAGCTCCATTCTTTGCTTGATTTAATGTTTACAAACGAGAGCCACCTAGAGGATTGACTGGTCATCAAACAGCAGTTTGAACGCCGTGACCGCTCATTAATGAATTTCGACATTATTTTTTACTGGTTACAAGAACTAGCTAGAAAATTTACACTTCGAAACTTCAGCCAGGCCGATTTCGACCGACCGTCACCCTATCTCAGTTTGGCTCTTCTTGATTGTTATTATTTGACTCGAACCACGGCGCGTTTCAAAACTTAATTAATTAAGGAAATGATCAATTTAGTCCGTATAAACTTTGCATTTTCTTTTCTTACTTACCTTGATGACCACTGTCGGTAATGGGCGAAACATGGACTTACAGCAATTCAAAGGACCTGGGCACTTTCCGTACTAGTTGAAGTAAGTGTCAGCAATGGATCCCCAAACATACTGAGCCCGTACGAGTAAAGGCCACCGTGGGGGGTTGCTTGAACAAAAATTTCCCATTCGAACATATAAGCGTCGACTGAGAGGGATTAGACCGTTAGCTCATTTCATGCGACTGTTGAACGGCAAGACCTCTTCCGATCGCCAAACAGATGTCGAGGTATCCAAGGAAAACTATTCAATGATGTACCACAATGCACCACGGAACTGGCATCTCAACCTGCATTTACGAAACCCTCGTCATCCATCCATTGCGTCTGGCCACTCCGTAGGGGTTCTTGAATACCCTTGGCCCAGTGTTAATCCATGTTGTGCGACGTGTCTAGATAAGACTTAACCTAGGGTACTCAGAAAAACTGCAGCCAGTCCGGTCAAAAGACTCCACAAACTGTTTAACCAGACGCTGTAGACCAGCGTTCATTTTAAAGTATTAAGACAAGTGGTTGGCACTTCCTTGCTAAAAGGAGGCCAACCAGCATTATCAGTTTTCCATTCAAGCTTTCCATGAAGCGCCTGCTAAAACGCGTAATCGTTAAACACTTTCTGGAGGTACAGTCCCGTTTCTTCTATTACGTTTGGATTTTTTTCTCATTGGTTGTGCCAAGAAGTATGCCAGCCCTCAAGAATATCCCGAGGAAAGCTAAAGGCAATAGCATCACTTCAGACGCCATTTCCTTTAGGTTTCTAAGGCATTCGATCGTGTCCCACACGGTCCTCGAAAAAATAAGCTAGGAGGTTACGAGATCCAAGGAGAGGTTCTTCGCTGGATCAAATCCTTTCCAGAAAACAGAACATCGAAAGTTTAGACTGGATCAGACTTTCCATCTCCCTCCATGATGTTTGCGAGTACCCAGGGCTGGGGTTCTTGTTTCCTATTCATATCAATGATCTCCGGGCGATAGTTTCATTAAAGCTCTTTTATATGCTGAGAATATAACATTCTGGAATACTGGTGACTTCAAATGACTGAAGTCTACAGATAAATGACAGGGGTGTGCACAACGTTCGCTCAGTGGCAATCCGTTAATGCCTTCGAACTTCACAATGCATTCAGCACAGCAAAAACCACGACAATCCAACTGGAGAAAATCTGGGCACCTGGATATCGTCTAACTTGTCTACCGCATATCATCACGAAGAGGCTGCGGAAAGCGGTTCGCAATTGTTGGAATTGTGACACTGAAGTCCCCTCAATATTACGACGGTCGTGAAGGCCATTTGTACCGGAACAAGACATTGATCTAAAGTACTACGGCAGCATTTCCTCAGCAATAAAATGTATGAACCAATCAACTGCATACCTAAACTGTAACTGTAACGGTCCGCGAAGATCCCGATTCCTCGATAACACCGTTTGCGTTCGCCTATGGAAAGGCCCGTCTCATTCTGTTCGAAGTGACCTACATAGTCGACGCGGACATTTGCCACTTCGCCCTTCGTGAGCGTTCACAGCATTTGTGCCAAGTTCTGACATCCCGCCTACACGCTCGTCCTTTGATTGGAACATCACTGTACTGTCTGGATCTTTGTCCGGTCCATTTCTGTTCTGATTTTCTGACCGGTCACAAATCCTTTAAATGTGGTATCGTTTGTGACCGTGTTGTCTTCGTGCCGAGTGACAACAACTGCAAACTAAAAAAATCTGTCGTAAGTTGTTGATTTTGTCAAGGTCTGTTGCATCATTTCGAGATTACTGTGCTTTGTTTGATTAGTGCTGAAGGGTGGCCCTATGTTTCATTATATTCCTTAAGAATAAACAGTATTAACCATTTTTGCACTTACACCAGCTACTATAACCGTTCCCCTCACTGTTATTCAGTTTGAACACTGTACCCTTCTGAGCGTCAAAATGAGATATTCTTATTCCATATTCTTCTTTGAGTAGCTTAAAATTCTTGCCATCTTTCAGTGTGTGAACAACCATTTTGCTCCGACCCAACCAATGACTGTTTGTTTGAGTGAGCTCAATTCCGTTTTATCGTCCCCCATTACTGAGCGGTGCCTAGTTGTCAAATTTGTTGTACAGCCACAGGTTTGAGGTGAGATATTTACTTTTCATGTACATTGATTCAATTAGTGCAGTATTAAATCTAGTTTCACGAGCGCCTTCTCATTAACCGTTTCGAAGATAGATTATCCTCTGTCGTTGGATATTGAGAAAGACACATTCGAATCAACAGATTACGCGTCACTCGCTGTGAACTTGAATCGTTAGCAAACGATTCGATGACAGTCACAAACCGACTGCTTGACACTGAATAAACATTCAAAAGTTGGTATAGAAGTTTACCGCACAAACAACAAATTTACCTCTTCGATTAAGTACCTCAATGAAAGCAAGTAGTTTGCCCAATTACCTTCAAACACGCGTAACAGAATCTGCAAGCAAACGCGTTTAAGTTGCATAATTGGGATGGATGCATAAGCAGAGAGTCCAAATAGAAAAATTTGCATCAGAAACGTTCGGGAAGAATTCTTTTACAGATCCGACAGCCGAGTGATACGCTATCCGCCAATTTCTTCCCGAATATTTGCGCCGTGTAAACGACACTGGTATCGCTTGATTGATCTACATTCAGGCTTTTTACATATGCTTATAGCACTTTTCTCTCTGAAGAATTTCAATATAGTTGTCTGGTATTCACCAGGACCCTTGTGAACATGAAAAGCGTTCTCCATACCCTCCACCTAAGCCTTTTTGTTGACCGATGTCAACGGTGTCGCGGATGAACGCCGTACACCATGACTCCCATCCTGTGCCTTCAACGAGGTCAGAACGTCTAGCAGCCGCTTCAAGAATTAGCGTTTGATGGCCCAACTCACAGCAGTGATGGGCGAACAGTGTGAGATGCGCATAGACGGGCACTATTCCCCGTACTCAGCCCTTTGTACACAATACCCTCCAGAGGACATGCGACGCACAACACGCCTTAAATTCCCCGAATTGGTCTCCACACAAACTGTACGGATTAGTGTGTCCAAACCAGAGAAACATCGCACAATTAGGTCGATGTGCCAGTGGTTTCTCGGAGTCGCATCGACACTCACAAGCACGATATCGCCTACATGAATGTTTAATCACTTTCGTCCAGCCCAAAGAATGAGAGGTTGTTCCCTTATGCACCATCTCTAAATAACGATGCTGGATAATTGGCTTGCATCCGTCACGCAATGTATCTCTTGGTGAGGGTTCCCTCAAACTTTAGTTCGGTACTGTCTTCAGGAAGCAACAAGTCATTCGGCAACAAAGGGGCAAAATCGATATCATCGGATATTAACGGTACGAATAGAAGAATACTGTGGATTACTTCTACCTCAATCAATAACGTCAACAATGTCTTATTTTCAAGCGCCTGCTGTACGCAAACTGCTGTCAGAGTTCGTCGAATAGACCTCATCAAACGATCCCAGACTCCTTCTAGGTGATTAACATATGGCAGGTTCAAATGACATGTGATGCCCGTTCTTAGTAACTTATCATTCATCTAATTCTGATCTAGCGTCCAATTCAAGCTTTGGAGCTTTTCGTTAACACCCGCAAAATTTGAGCAGTTATTCAAATAGCTATAATTTATTGTTCCTCTTTTTCCGACAAATCAAATCAGTATCATAAAGAAAGAGTCACTACCCACAATCTGTGGACTGCCCCAGGTTTTAAGTGTAACATGCAAGCCGGCCGTCTTTACTCGGTTTGTCCGTTACACCTGTGGACCAAACATGGAGCAACGTGGAGACATCGGGGGACAGCGTTCTTCCGAAGGAGGGGTTCCAACAACAGTCCTGTAAAAAGAAACAATATAAACAACTACGGGCCAAAGGCCCAGTAAGCCATGCACACGGCTTACACAAACGATAATTGTAACAGCAACGACAACACAACGACACGCTCCGTCACCAACTAAAATGCAACTCGTGCGCGCCAGATGGTTTCGGTCGCACATTACAGTAGCACGCAACCACGCAACCGTATCTCTTTTCAGTCGTCCAACATCTTTTCATTCCCATCGGGCGTTTGAGAATGGTTGATCCTGTTCTCAAAAAAGAAGAAGAACCGTCAACTGCATTCCACCGACCACGTACTGACGTTCACACAAGACACATTGGTCCATAACACTTTTAATGGCCGCCGAACCATGCAGAATCAAAAAACGTTGAGGAACTGATGCGTGGACACGAGCCCCTCAGCATGACCTTCCTTCAACTAGAAGTGACGGATAATACTCTCTTTAACGTGTGTTCTTGGCAAAATGACACGAAATTTTGAAACGAATTAGGGAGTCAAAGTGGGTAACCTCCCACACATTCGAAGGAGACCGTCAGTTACAGCAAGACGCAACTTATAAAGGCGGCTGCTATTCAATATCTCGCTCATTCCATGAAAAAACGAGTCAGACAAATTTCGCATTTCAAAAGGAAAAGCTTCTAGCAGTACTAGCCGCACATTTGCTTCGGCTGATCGCAGCTCAACAGGTGGCAGACGGTCTGCTTTTATCTTGCTATTCTGATAGTTTGTATTCTTCAAAGCTGATAAGACTTAAACCGGCTCAACCAAGCGATGGCTTTCAACGGTTTGCGCCATTTGGAAGACAACATCTCGCGAGATGTACCACAATAACGCTTTCTTTGTTTATCGAGCCGGTGGCTTGCACATACAATCACCGCTTTACCGTTTGCAGGCCTTTAGGAAAGTAGAACGACAATGGTCAGTTCGCTAGAGTCAGTGTGCAGTATGAAGTAGCCGGGTGGTGAAAAAATTGAGAATGCAAGAATAAGAAGAGCATAGAGATTACTCTCGGAAATATTCCGTGCTCTGTGGCATTCATCGGACAAAACGAATTTTATCATTCTCTGTGAGTCGATGGCGTAGATAGGCCATCTCGACAAAGCGTCGAACGAGCCTCCGACAATAAGAAGCCGATCACACAAAACTGCATACTTCATTAACTGAGCATGGTATCGGCCAATCTACTGTTTGTCTGATTTTCCTGCCATCAGCCTGAACTCCTGAAGATGGGATCAGATAGTCCAAGATTGATACTTCCTACACTAGGACCGCACACTTCACGGGATTTAACAACCCTAACCAAGGTGATTGGGATGCCCACATGGACATCTAGAGCCGTGCGATATGTTTGTTTTGTGCCATGTCATTTGACTGCGATTGGTAGTGGAGAAGGATTCCTCTGGGTGTTTATCGAAGGGATGATGATCGCCGGTATCAAGTTCGTGTTGCACAAGCCTAATCTGCTCACCTTCCTCCTTGCTAGATTGAAACACGTCAGGGAAGCTACAGGAAAGGCTTGCTAGCGTCGATATTTCCGTGAAGGACAGTGTTGTCCTGGTTAACAAGGGCTGTATCAAGCTGGCTTCAATTTTTCGGCTATGTTAGATGTTACTAGTATATTTACTACCTGCACTCAACTCTGGCCTTTGTAGTATTATTACGGGAAGAGGTTGTACGGGAGGCCAGGTCGATTTTGCCACAGTGTCATCTCAGGAAGTTCGTCTTTACAATGGCGTTTCGTGGCAGGTGATTGCTAACTGCAAACTGATGCCGAATCGTTAAATTAGCTAACTGCACTTTGGCCACTACGTCGAGATCGATGTGTAGGGTGGTGCCCTTAGCCCTTAATATTTGACGACTGTCCTCATGTTGGACCGTCCTATGGCATATCCTGGCAGCCGCAGCCGAATTTACGATAGAACACGAAGTAGCGTTATCACTCATAAAACAGACAACTTTACATTGGAGGGCTTATCTACACCAATGGTTGCGGAACAGATATGATGTGTCTTTATTTATAGGTAAGCAGATGTCTGCATGTAGCTACCTGCGTGAAACTTTGTGTATATACATATATTACTTATCTACGAAATTTTTTAAAGTCTGAAATAACGTTCAGACCTTCCGTACTATTTGGTCGTACACAAGCACTGTCATGCATAGCTAGAAGAGAGGGTCTGCAACTCACCCATCATCCGTGCGGGTACTCAGGAGGTAGACTGACGGAGTCATCACGTCCGGTCACAAACAGCTAAAACTTTCCACTATATACTCACACCTTCACTCTGGAATACCGAACCCCTCTCTCTCCTCTCCCACTCAGCAATACTGCAGTAGTAGTTTTAATGTAATACATTCATCCATAGGAAACTTTCGTTTTTTTATTTCTTGATCCCTTCTTACTTTTTGACAGCTCATGACGGCCCGCAGTTATGACTGATCGGCAGGTGCGGATCGTGAGCTAAGACGACACCAACAACAACAAGTCACTACTCCTGGTACTCAACTGTACTTTATATAAGTCGTCTGTTTAAAAAAGAAGACAAAACAACAGGCCATAACACACAGGCAACGAAAAGAGACTTTGAGCAAGGAATAGAGAAGTAATGACGTCAAAGCTATTTTTTCAACAAGAAACAACAGCAACACAAATAGTACGACGAGCGCATGCTTCCATTCCGAAGGCCACAAATTTGGTGCTATCAGATAATGCAGTGGGAGATAAAGATTGCATAATTCTACTCACTACCCCGCACTGCTCAACAGTTTACGTCGGACTATCCCGGTGTTAGTGTGTTCGATTATCGTCATTGAGTAAGTGGGGTTTCGAATGGATTGAGTTATGCTGAAACATTTCCCTCGTTTTTAACTTATCTCTTTTTGTCCACAATCTGCAAACCCTGTTTTCAGCGTGCAGACAGAACGGTATTACATATTTCTCAGTACTGTATGATAAAAGTGACACAGAAGTGTCGCAAGTACATATGAGTTCATCATATACAGTTAAGGGACTACATGCGTATCATTAGTTGTGTCAAGGTGAGTGTGTACATGTGTGTAGTAATCTCAGTACGATTGTCCCCAATTATTAACGAGCATGCACGTAAGTTGCTGTCTCGTTCTCTCAGTCTTTTTTCTCCTTCGTTATGTACATTTCGAACACTGTTTATATGGGTTACGGGTATCAGGCAGACGGAGCCTGAGGCAGGATCCCCATAACTGAAATGCAGGAAGCTGTTGCCTACAATGGGGGGAAACTGGACTACAGGGCTACTAACCGCCATGTCCTGTGAACCAAAATGATTGGAAGCATACGACAAGGACAACCTACTTCGTTTTGATCAAGTAGCCTTCAGTGGCGGACTGCGTCCATATCTTTTCCCGCGAAGGCTCGATTTCTCACAGTAACTTGACAGGCTAGCCGCGGGAGGCTCGCTGGAGAAAATTACACGCAACAGAACAAATCGTGTCCGTAACTGAAATAGTATCTTGCATCAAATTCGACACTACTACAAATGCTGGGGCAATTTCTACGGCTTCTAATGACGACGAAACCGGCTTAAGTAGATATTTTCCACGCAGTTGTTGATTAAACAGATACGATTCAAAATCTGACAGCTCTTGAAGCGCATTTAGTACCAAGTCTCGCAGGTCACACAAACAAGCATCCGCTGATTCCGATGGATGCCGGCACCTGGCGTGAATCTTTTCGTGATAAGCTGACTCCAAATCATCCCGCGCAAACTGTTACCGCAGCGTCTCCCATATAACTTCGAGGGGTGATTCCATACACCACTCGAGGCACGGAACTGTTTTATGGTCATTCCTCTCAGAACGTTAAGGATACAGAAGCCGTGAAGCCTCCGGTTAACTGCCGACAAATATATCCTAACTCAAAATGCTCAAACGTTAACATCATCACCAGGGTTGCAAACCGGATGTTGTCGGGGCGATGGCCACACCTCGTAGCACAGTGTATTCATCTCGGAAGTTGGTTAAGTCGAAAACGACGGTGAGGTGAAATCCGATTAAGTACAAACTTACCCCATCATTTTCACCAATTGTAACGATACGGTGAATGGCACTTTTCGCACAAAACAGCAATCACGAGCGGCTTCAACATAGTTCGAAACCAGAGAAAATGCGTGAAACGAATAGTCACAGTAAGTTTATTAGTAGGTGCAAAAATGTAGCGGTGATCCACACAATGTCAAGTCAACACGCTAGGATGACAAATCACCAAAGAATTCTGAATGTTGTTCAAACAGGTCGGAGAGGGGGAATAATGTCACCGTTCTAAAGTAGTTCATTTGGTGTGAAACACGTTGAGTGATATGTGAGCAAACCACCTGAAATGGATAACAAAGGAGTAAGCACCAGCAAAAACATTGAAGTCCATGCACAACAGTGATTTAATTTGTTTTAGCCCTTCAAATCTATGTAGGCGCATCGTGTATTACATTTTAATGACCAGCGATCGGGTGGCTGCTGTAAGGATCCCTGCTGTAACCATGTTTTCCTGCTTGTATGCTCTGTACGCATGATTCTACGTATGTTTGCAGTGGGAGGCCTGATAAATACTCAGTGCCACTTTCTTCAGTCGTGCAACTAATTGAACACAGCGAATGCTTGTACTTTTCCTAACGACTCATCCATTATTTCACTCTTCAAGGTCGTTTAACCAAACATTTTCAGGCGTTGTTTAACGCACTCGAAGGTTCCACTCACTTTTCGACTGGCGCCCTTTTGAGTGCCGCCGAGTTGGATGTGGCCCACCTCACGCTTCTCTTCTTTCTCCTCTTGGTTGCTGCCGTTGGTCCCAGATTAGGCTAGAGCTAACTAATCACCATACTTCTAAACATTGCTGGAAATATACGGGTTGCTTCCAAACATCACTGCCTTTACTAGTTCGATGCCAGTTGAGACTGCGTTTCGATTGATCTTCAGGAAAAGTGTATTAAATTGTTAGTAAACGAGGGTCTAGCGCATGCCTACTTTCCACTACAAATTGACGAGCCCGAGTATTAATCCATTTTCTTTCGGCACTTTTGTTTCGGTTCACTACAAATCGGTGATCCAAGTGATGATTTTTTCAGCGCTTTTCTTTCGGTCGTCATCATAAACTGGTGAACCTTATCAGTGAGCATGTCTTTTCTGAACGTTTCACTCCTGCTTCACCATTACAAATTGGGGATAACGTTCCCAACGCTTTCTTCCGGCACATTTTTACCTGCACTCCCAGCATGATTTGGTGAGTCTGTCCCTTTATCCTGGGTCCCCGGCCTATCCTACACTTAGTAATTTGATAACCCTCAATTTAAACCCATTCGTCATCTACTTTTAATGTCGTTACCGATTTAATTACACGCGTCATTTATTGTCACTATTCCCGGGGTTATCCACGTTCACATTTCACACGCTTTTGCCGTCCTACACGTATTTTTTATGCGACAGCGGGCTACACGTAGGATTACTGATGTCACTACAATTCTCGGTTTTAACTGGTCGCTATACTATTTTGTCGCTTTATAATTCTCGCTTATAGTGTTAACCCTTTTGCTAATCATGCGTCTAACGATGGGTACGTGTTCAGCCTGCGCATCTGACCAGGCACAACGTCGGCGCCATCAGGCACAAGTAAACGTTCACGCCTGCACATTCTCGTAGGTTTTCGGTAGTTTTCATATGCATCCGTTTCAATCGTCGCTTGCATCTTTGCATAGCTGCAAAGCTCATCCTATTCAAGATCGTTTATTGTGCATGCCGCTGTCATTCTTTTGTCATACGGCTATTTAACACCTCTGCGGAAAACTTAATCATCCTAATTCATGTTGATCTCCTCGCACATTTACCAACGTTTGCAACCTAGATGCCAAGCTAGGCGACCATACCAATACCAAAACCATCAACCCGAGCTACGAACAACAACACCACTGTTCACAACTATCCCACCAGCCTAACCTAATCCAGCATGGGGCTCAGTAGCCAACTCGGCCTTAC
Organism: Paragonimus skrjabini miyazakii; assembly: GCA_014338405.1. Lineage (NCBI taxonomy): Eukaryota > Metazoa > Platyhelminthes > Trematoda > Plagiorchiida > Troglotrematidae > Paragonimus > Paragonimus skrjabini miyazakii. The sequence goes on along the minus strand of JTDE01001580.1, from coordinate 18,214 downwards.
TGACCTATCTTGACCCCGAACCCCGTTGCCACACTGCGGTCGACGCACTGACTCAGCATCTGGCATATTCTAATACCTACGGGCTGACAAATCTGGCAGCTCTGTCTATATTATCCACCTCTCGGACATCTTTCCAAAGGTGAAGCTCTTATAGTCGCAAGCAGCACGGTACATACCTCGGATTAAATGTCCTATCGACTCAAACCACTAACACTTGTCACAGCATCACTCTTGAATAGGTTAATTCCATACGAACTCAAATATCTCAGCACATGTCAGGTTCCTGGCAGGGACAATTCATCGGACATACCAACGCGTTGCTCATCTCATTACCGCAACGACCTCCCCAAAATTCAGGACACACCCAGGGACAACCTCTGTCACTCATTCATACAAGTGCAGTTTTCTGCCACGGCACATCTCAACCGGCATCGGACTCTGCAACGTCGTAAGCACTACCTAATGCTGGTAGTGCAACAGGAACATGACTAGCATCAATGTACTCGCCTCACGGTCATTCCCTATTGTTCATCGGCGCAAAACCACCTTCTGTCTCCACCATTCATTCGACTTGCAGCACCATATCAGACACTGTGTTCGATCATACAGGATTGTTTGCGCACATCTGTGCAAACCATGGGTGTCTCCAGGCCAACAGTATTCACCACTAAACGATTGCGTGCATGACACTGCAGGCACCAAACCTACGCCATCTGCTTCATCCCAGTCCAATTAGCAAACATTCAGAAGAACTGTCTGTGGATGCTTGCCAGTTTAGACACCGCGTACTATTGCTAAGCGTTGTCACTAATGCATTTGTCGATTTTCAACCTATGTACGTCCTGGAGCTCAAGTTACTGAAGCGTAATAAGGCTCTTAGGCCAGACCTCTTCCCTCTTTGTCTTTTCGGGCATAGCACCCGAAATCTACGAATGGGCTAAAGACTTCTTGTCAGACAGGACATTCACAGTGCATGTTGGAGGAAGACGGTCGAACGTCCAGGAGGTTCTCAGTGGTGTACCACAAGGATTAGTGCGGGGGCCTATTCTATTTTTGATGTATATTAACGACTTGGCTGAACGACTGAACGCACCTTGCTACATGTTTGCTGATGATGTAAATCTTGTCGGCTAACCGAATCGATGTGATCTTGAAGCAGATCTGATTAGGTTGACCGTCTGGTCGGAGGACTGTGATCTTCCACTCAGCTTCGGTAAATGCATTAATTTGATTAGCTCCGACGGAACAGAGGCTCGTCGGTATCTCCCTGGGACGAACGAGCCTACCTGGATTACACAGGTAGCTGAAGTTAGGGATCTTGGGATCCGTCTCCGCTCAGTGCGTGTTTGCTGAAAGTAGACCAGGGCGGCCCTGCTTCAACTGAAGAAAGCAATATGTTCCAGGGACCCTAATGTATCTATACCGCTGTACAAGGCGTTTGTGAGACCGCATTTAGTATATTTCGTTTCGGCATGGAGCCCACAACTCAAAAACGACATAGTTTCTGGAGAAGGTGCAAAGGTTGGCCACCAGCATGGTAGGTGGAATGACATACACGGACTATGCAACCAAGCTGAAAAAACTCAATCTATTTTCTATGGAAGGCAGACGACCCCGTAGGGACCTGATCGAAACTTATAAAGTTTCGCATGGATTCATCGACGTTGCGTCATGTGCTCTGTTCTCAGCCAAAGAAACGCTTCACCTAAGGGGTCAGTCGAGGTCCCTGAGCAATCCACGTACCCATGCGTCTATCAGAGCCGAATTTTTCACGGACGAGGTTATCGACCCGTGGAACAAGTTGCTTTAGTCTGTAGTCCGGGTTAACACAGTCGAATTTTTCAAGAGCAAACCGGATCAGAGATGGGAACGCTTATTCCTTGATATGGCGCAATCTATGTATTATTATTTGTTTTCTTGCTTGAACTATGAATGTAGTTTGCTATCTGATTGAATGTATATCTGTGAGTCAGTGTACAGTTAGTCATGAGTTCTCATAGGAGTCGGTATACCCCTGCAAGCAAGCACGTGATAGGATGTCCACATACGTAGATCTGTGCGCAATCATGTAAGTAGTCATGCGGTACCGAGATGCAGTGGCGAAAGCTGATTGGTTGCCCAACTGAAGTTGTTAAGAGTGATTTAGAGCGACCTGGAAACAGGATTCATACAAGCACCAGCATCATTATCTTTTCTTCTACATTCTTAGTTTAAATTAACCCTTGCTGTACCCATCACTGCGAGTGATTTCATCCATCCCTTCCTAACTTTCTGCAACTGGGTTACGACCCTATTTGGTAGAGAAAGACAAGACCAACACGAAGACCGCGAGCAGTATCTCTATCCCGAACGAACGCAACGATATTGCAAAACGGTACGTAAATCAGAGCGCAAATATCGGAACCTAACTCTCGCAGCTTAGAACCCCAAACAACTAAGGAAAAGGACGGCCTTCAAACGAGCTTTATTCGCTGCTCAGCTCGAAGGCAAAATTGGTTTTAACAGCAACCGTATTTATTGGTTTGCGGTGGCTTTGGGCCTAGGTAACCGGATGGACCAATCAGAAGCGAGCACAAACTTTTCCGGTGTTCGAGAATTCTGGCGGGGTTTCAAATCTTCAGAAAATGAAGCATCAATCTTCCCTGGCAAGTGATGCGATTTTTTGGGAAAAGTGCCTTTACCAACTAGCTGTACCTTAAGAACAGAGCCCCCGCATGGATACACGATATCTGCTTTGGGCTGTAACCCGATGCTGCTAACCTCTGCCAGTGTTCCAATTACGCTACCACTCGAAAAAAAGATGACCCTGTGGCCATGATAGATTTTGTACACAGTTGTGTCCAAAACTTGCAGCTGGACAACAAAACCATAGCCAACATATGGTGACATCATACACCCCCTGTTCGTAGTGACCAAACCATCCTGGTACACTCCTACTCCATACTTAATGATTACCAGTTGTGTATAGTTATCGACTAATATGGAATAGCTGCGTATGTAAAAACGGTTTAGAAAATATTATTATATAACTTAGCCTGTTCGCTTCATATGATTCCATGCAAATATGTTCATCTTCCTATCCTAACAAACCACCTGACAATCTTCCCGTGTTGCCAAGCATCTTCTCCGCTCTACACAACGGTCGTATATACTAAATTGACATCGGAATTCGGCTATATTCATATACTAGATGAAGTCGTTAATCGATCTTTTTTCGCACTATACGATAACAACTGCTTGTTGGTGATATACATTTTATTAACTAATACAGAATTATAAATTTTATATAAAAGGTTTGGTCAGAAAATATCGGATTCCATCGTTCGACATACTTCACATGATCATTTCACGTTCTCCTGTTTATCATGAAATTTTGCTTTTCATTCTCGATTCCACGATATATTCTAACGCGAGAGAACATTCCATGACGTCCGGACAATCAAAATCCCGTAATGGTTGGGCAATTTGCGGGGTCTGTGAAATTCCGTCAATTTTGAGAAAATAACGAAGTCCAGTCCAGAAGATCGTCCATTACACCGCAAAAATTGGGACCCTCCTATCTTCCTTCCGCTTCACAAAAGTTTCTACATATTCTTCCGGAATCATCTACATCACATAATGGCGAAGTATTTCGACTGTTTATTTTATCCCTCCTGAAATATTCTTTTTCTGGAATGACCTTGAACATAAGGCCAACGTTGAAGTTGTGAAGCAAAAATTGATGTTTAGTCCGAGATTCGGTTAATTTCAAGTTGAACGCCACCCAAAATTGATCGCAACTGTCGCATCCCCATAGACTTCCCAGTCGGCCCCTTTCAAA
>JTDE01001580.1:0-10073 GCA_014338405.1 Paragonimus skrjabini miyazakii | reverse complement strand
GCGAGAAAATTTGAATCAAATTTCGAGTTACCCGCGCTAGGGTATGATGGACGATACGGAGTTTGCTAACAGTATACAAGTACGCCGTATTCGCAGCGTCTCGTCGTCCCAGTATATCACTAGAAAGAGTAAGCATGGTGTCCGTAGAAAACACATTCCACCCGTGGACGACGAACACTGTTCGGGTTGTGGTCAAACGAACTTGAATGGTGAGGACGTAACCAGTTGAGTGCAATGTGATCACTGCTGTCGTTGGTGGCGTGAGCAATGTGCAGGATACCCAGATGTCCGGGACCTTTCTAAATGTCGTTTTGCTAATGAATTTCACGTTTTACGCTTAACATTTGGCTCTACTTGCTTTCGTTGCAACGTTCACTGTCATTGGCATTGCCATCGCTTGCTTACATTGACTCTTTTATGCCATGCTACTCAATGCAACTCACGCATTCCTTCTGTTTTTCCCCGCCCATTGCGTTTCGTCGCACTCATCAGTTCCATATGTTATGTTGTAGGGTGGGCGGGGCCGCTGAAAAATCCAGCCCCACTTTGAAGTGGTGCGGCGGTGAAAACCGTCTTCTAGATGGGCTAACGAGGCTCTGGTGCAAAAACCATCGATGTTTTTGTATTCCAAAGTTATAAAATACACATTTAATATCAATACGTATCTCAACCTCTTACCGTGAACTAGATGTGGGTGCACTTAGTAAAATAGAAGCGAGTGCGAGAAACGGAGATGATCGACCTGTTTGGAATGACACTTCGGTTGCGAAATTACTGTAGCGTCGACTTAGACACGTGTTGAGCATCGCAGACTTTCGCTGAAAAAGGCTATCAATACCCAAGTGGCAATATACAGTTGGACACGTGATACCACGAATCAAATGCCGTAGACGTGACGCAAGGCGGGGAACACCTTGTCAATGTTTACCAGTTTCCACGCTGAAACACACTATGCCTGTAACAGAAGGCACCGTTGTGGTCATCAGGTAAGCAGCGTCACTCTCGGGGATCCTTACAAGTCGCATACACCAGTACATATGGCGTCACAGCCAACAGCGTGGCACTGACGGCATTCACAAGCCCACTTCCTCGCAACGATTAAAGACCCTAGGGAGTTGGACGCGAAAGAACCTTAAGCACAACTACACGACAACCGCTAGAGAGGACGAATGTCGACGGAAACTCCAGTTGACCTACAGAATACAATCAACCGACATACTGGTGAGCTGGTTGTCTAAACGGTACTAGCTAAAACATTGTTGTCTTACTGAATATAGTCTACAGTAGTAGAAATGACGCAGATTCATTATACAGCCAGGAGTAAAACTGCGATACATTCGCAAGGTTATGTAAACAAGCACGGTTGCACTTATAAGGCAACTACGACGTCGAACACAGTTCACGATTTTCATGACATCCAAGGTGATCTTCGCGCAAGGCGTTCCAGTCGGTCAATTTCGAAAACACTCCAATTTTACTCTACAGCTTGCCAGTAGCGCATATCTTTCCTACGGCTGGCATTAAAACTCTTACCACACTCTGAGGAAACAACTGCGTTGACCACAACGCAGTGACCTCACATTTTACATGACGGGATTGTAAGATGTGAACTACAAACCACTTTTACCTTGTGAGTAACGATCATTTACTCGCGACAACAACTTACTGACCACGCCTAACTCCACAATAGTCAATCCACCAAGCAATAAGCTACAGCAGCAGAAGGAGCACATAATGCATCCCAAGTTACGACGATCGGACCACTGCCAACCGAAGGCGAAACAGTACAGGAATTCCTGGCGATACTTAAGTACCTTTCCGCTCCCTGTAATGTTCCATCGTTTGGGAAAATGGTCTTCGAGCAAGGCTTTCTTTCCTAGTAACTTACCTGTAGCGTATGCACCATTAACTGAATGAAAAATCCACAAGCGAATCAGTAAACAATTAAAAGAAAACTTAGATACAATGAAACATAAATCAGCACTGTTATCTTGTACAATTTATTAAGCGTTCCACATAACACTAGTAAAAACACAGATATATCACTAGAGCAAAAATCCTCTGTCTAAAAATTTACCTAAGTTGTGGCTACACTTGGGCATACAAATCACCTTATGAGTCTGTCCAAACAGCACGCACCAGCGGTAGATCACGATCTCCACGCATCATCAGGTGTGCATCCACCGAACACTTACACAGTCGATAAGAAAACCATAATTACTGTTCACCCACACTACTCACTATAAAAGAAAATCCATAACCACTTAGAAAGCCGTCAAATCAAAATACCAATCTCTTATCTTATTTCAAATGACCGCCAAGAAAATTTTCGACCAATCACACTTATTTTTACAGCCGATGACCATGCCCTATATATGGGTGCTATATTACCATAGTGCCACATGGTGCCATAGTACATATTAGTTACGTATTAGATTCTGCAGGAAGTTTTGGAGCAAACCTGTTGGAATTCTTCCAGGACAACATGTTGATTCAGCACGTAAGATATCTCACGTGCTGAATCAACATGTTGTCCTGCCCTCACTGACGGCGTTGGCTATAGCTACATGGCCGTAGTCTGTTAGCGCAGTAAGTTGCACAAAATGCACGCGATCGCTTATATTGCAGTAGATTTGAAATGACGTATATCAACCACAACAGTCTAATAAATCTTTTATATCGGCCAACTTCTACGCTGTATTCCGCTACATCCAGATATAGTATTGTCTTGTAACGATGCATTTTATCAAAACCAACATGCATTTTCAATCACACTGCATACATTCCGCGTTATTGAAGGGTCTCCGCGGACACTTGTTTCAGAGATGATAAGCACTAATTTATTTTAACCGTTTGGATCAATACAGGTGTAAAATTATGATGCTCTGCGCAACTTACTACATTTACAGACTACGACCATGTAGCTATAGCCAACGTCGCTGTTTGACCTAGTGAATTCACTTATAAGTGATGGGTGTTCCTCTTGGGGAAAGTGATCGTGTGACTATCACTTCTGGGTTCTGCATCAGATGGCAGTCGACACCTTTCAAATTAACGCACTTCCGGAAGGGTTAAAATCTACAGGTTGATCCTAGATGCAAAGTCTCTGGAGTGTAGCCATCCCTCACGCACGATAGACGAGGTTTGAGAGCTGATTAAACGAAACCTACAAATTCTCACAGAAGAACACGCTCCGATAGCCAAACGCCGCCCATAGAGGAAACCTCGCTGGTGAACGGCTAGAATAGACGGGGCACAAAATAGAAAAAAAGAGGGTTTGGCTAACTTTAAAAAATTGGCCATAAGAGATTTTTATTCTACCCTCGTGTAAAGGATCGCACGATCGAACTTCAGAATAATACAAGAGCCGCCTACGAATTAGCACTTGCTCGAGAAGCCAAAGTCAGCCCAGATTGGTACTATGCATACGTCCAAGCTAAGCCAGCGATGCGCAGGGAGATAGGTATTCTGAAGCTCGCCGATGGCAACCTACTTACCAATGCTTGTGAGAAGGCTGAACATATGGCGTTTATAGGATCGAGCGAACCGAGGACGACCTGTTGAGAATAACACTACGAGTAGACACGTAGTATATTGCCGACCGGCGAGGTCAACGCGAGAGTAAACGGATACCAAAACGAAACGATAACAGGGCGGAGTGACAAGCGTGCACGCAACGGGGTCGTACGTTCGAGTGCTCAGGGTAGTTATCGGTATCTCTACTTGTTCAAACAAATGTTTAAGTACATACAAAAGTTGGGAACAAAATGAGTACAAATGGCACTCGTAACTCTAACATAGTTGACAATAACGAATTGGGTTGCCACACGTTGCGCTTCGCAAGTGTCCACCGTAAGGTTTTTTCAGAAAAACCCTACCCTAGACGTGCTTTCTGTGCCGATCGCAGAAATGACTCACGAAGACATCACACCTCACGCGATGGAGATCATACTGCGGCAGTTGAATACGCATAAAGCCCCCGGGCCAGATGACATTCACGCGGCTGTCATCCGTCCGCTAGCCAGTGTATTAGCCGTTCCAGTAACCAACCTGCTTTACCAACTTATCAACGATGGTAGAGTGGTCCAAGATTGGCGTGAAGCAAATGTCAGCTCTGCACAAGGGTGGATGCAAAGAGGGCAACTGGTAACCATCGACTAATGAATCTCACTTGCATTCTACTGAAAGTGTGCGGAACGGCTAGTAGAAACAAAATTGCCAAGCACCTAACCGAGAACAAGCTTTTGGATGCAAACCAACGTGGATTCGTTAAGAAAATATCTTGTCTCTTTAACCTGTTATGTTTTCTGGAAGAAGTAACACAACGTTTGGATAGAGTTGAACGTGCGGAAGTATGTTATCTGGACTTCAGTAAGGCATTTGTTTCGGTAAATCATCGATTGCTAATGCTGAAACTAGAGCACTACCGGAAAGCGTCCACTATCATTCGGTGGATAGGGATTTGCTCTGTACCAGGCTGTTCAAAATCACTGTCGATGAATCCAGCCCACAAGTTTACCTTGTATTCAGCGGAGTGCCACAAAGGTCAGTACTGGGACCTCTGCTGTTTGTAGTTTACGTAAATGACCTGACTATACTCTATCATCTCCGCATTGTGCTTCCTGACGATTTGAAAATTGTCAGAAATCCAAATTGGATTCTTGTCCAGCGTGACATAGTGAAGCTATCCGACTGGTCAGCAAAATGGGACTTACCCCTCAACCCAGAAAGGTGTCTGCACCTCATTAAAGATGGTAATAAATCTACACAAAGACAGCTTCTCAAATTAGGTAATCCGAGCACGCCGAGGCAAGTCATTGAAACTAGAGACCTTGGGTTCTAATCCAGAGTGACTTTAAACACACAGTGCAGCGCGCTTTAGCGACGAAGTAAGCAAGAGGCTTGTTTTTCCAGCTCATGAGAAGCATCTCATCCAGAGAGCCGGAAGTACTGATTCCGTTGTGCAAAACGTTTGTTAGGTCTCATCTGGAGTATTGTATTCAGGCCTGGAGTCCAAGCCTACAAAAAATAAACAATGCCTTGAAAGTGTTCAAAGGTTAGCTACTAGGTTGATACGGAGCATGAAGCCCTTAGATTATGCTCGCAGGTTAGAGACTGTTAACTTATTTCCCCTTGGACGAAGAACGCTTCGTGGAGACTTGATAAAAGCTTTCAAAATCCTAGTAGGTCTTACTGATGCACCGGCTATTACTTTTTTTCAACCGATGAAGACGCCCCAACTGAGAAGACACCATATGGTGATCCACAAACCAAGAGCAAACAAGGGTGTCCGCGCTTCATTTTTCTCTCACAGAGTGGTGAACGCGTGGAACAAGTTCCCCCGGTATTCTTTGGGAGCCTCAACGGTCGAAGTATTAAAGTGTAGGCTTGACCAGGTCTGGAACCGGGTGTTTCCTGACTTAATGTAGACTTTATGTGTGTCATAACTCTGCAAATGTGCCGTGTGTATAGAACTATGTTGTATGTAACTTTATCTAGATGTAGGTGAATGTTTACATGCAGCTACAAATATGTATGGAGGAGTGAGAAAACGGATTTTGGTTTTAGCACAAACTTTGCACTGAGCAGTGATTCGTTTGACACCCTCGAGGCCGAACGGCAGATTGCGTGCACGGACCAGATAGAAGATACGGGTACATCTAGGGTGAGATAATGATTCATGAAGTGTTCTCAGATCGACTGCATGAGAAATAGAGCAGTTGAAGTTGCGCGACAGAATATCAGTCACTCAATTATCAAAGCCAGGACGGTAAAGAATGTCATTGAAAGTTCAAGTCGCCAACACTGTATTTTCTTGTTCTTGATTTTTCCTGTCTGTTTTGATCGAACATAAAGGATACGGAGCGCTGATCTATGATCAGTGTAAAATGGTGACCTAGAAGAAAATGCCGCCACTTTTTTAGACTTTCCACAATAGCGTAGGCTTCTTTCTCGATAGAGGAATGCTTACATTCGGATGGTGTTAAAGTTCTGGAGAAAAATGCAACCAGTCGTCCATTCTGGTTTAGGGTTGCGGCGATGGCGATATCTGATGCGTCACTTTCGACTGTCAGGTGCACTTCCGGTTCAACAGTAACGGTCATTGAGTCTTGAATCTCTTTCGTAAGATTGATAAACGAACTCAGAGCCCCTTCAGGAAGAGGAAAGGTTTTGTTTCTGACGAGCACGCTGATTTTGTCTGAAAATTGTGAGATCCACTGAGAGTAATAGGCAAACATACCAATAACTCTCTATTGTGCTTTGAGATTTGACGGGACCGGCAACTCTTTTAGTGGTCGGAGACGTTCCGGATCCGGTTTAATGACACCCTCTGAGAGTTCATAGCCGAACAATTTGATGTTACGTGTTCGCATAACACTCTTTTGTTCGTTGAGAGTGATTCCGTACTTGCGAGCGGTGTTGAAGAATGGTGTGAGATTACGATCATGATGTTCGTTCGAACTGCCGCAGATAGTCAGATTATCCAAGTAGGCGAAGATCCCAGATAATCTCTCATTGGATAACATTGTCGATAGTACGCTGGAACGCTGCCACATCATTGGTGACGCCGAAGGGAACACGAGTGAATTGATAGAGACGTCCAGCTGCCTCAAGAGCAGTGTAGATCTTCTCTTCCATCTTGATGGGAATCCGATGGTATGCACTCTTGAGATCAAGAGTACTGAATACCTCATAACGGGAAATTTTCCCAGTAAGATCGTCAATCTGGGGTAAGGGGTAGGGGTCTAGGTATGTGAACCGATTGATTGTCTGGCTGTAGTCCATTACCATTCGACGCTTCTGCCGTTTGTTGGACGTCACCAAGACTTGGGCTCTCCAGGGTGAAGCAGAAGGTTCAATAATCCCGGCGTTCAATCGTTTTTTAGTTTCAGACTTGACAAAGAGTTCATCGGATAAACAATAGCATCTGTACTTGGTGACCATTGGTTGACAGTCAGGTGACAGATGTTGAAACAGAAACGGCGGAGTAACAGAAATAATAAGCATGTTTCAAAGTGAAAACGGTGGCTCAGAGCCAAAAAAGGGTATTTCGACGCATTTATGTTTTTTGAGAAAGTCGTGTCCTCGTAGTACATCATTACACAGATTGTTGAAAAGTGACAGGTTAATAAAGTTCAGTTCAGTTTCCAGGACGGAACGGCTTCAGCCAGAAATTGTCCAGCTTCTTGCACCAGTGAGCTTTTGAGGGCGTCCAGTGCTGCGACAATATTGAGAAGAGATGCTTCACTTCTATGAGTTAGTATGGGGGTTACCAGATAAAAGCTGAGGAGTTTAAACTATCAGTGCCATCAGAATATAAGAAGTTCACAGCTACCACCGATACGCACAAGTTTATCCACCCATTGAAATGACATGAAACAAGGGTTAAGTATAAGACCAATAAGGATTTGATTCCAATGCCTATACTTTCAGATGGTAAGACTAACTTTGTAAATAAGCTAAAAGCAATGAATAAAGTTTAAAAGAGATAACAATAATGGCAAATAGAGATGAAAAATTGACTAACTTAAATCTACCACAAGGAAAGTACTTTGAGAACTCATCTAAACTAAACCCTCACAACAGGTCCGGGAAGAAGGATGGCCAGCACTCATCTAGTTTTCTTTTGAACTCCGTCACGCTATCCGATGATATTACACACTGTGGAAGCATGTTCCAACAGTTGGTGACTCGACATGTGAAGAAGTTAGCTCTAATCGATGTAGCAACTCTCTTCTTCTCCAACTTGAGACTGTGGCCTCGGAGGTGTGAGTTTGTATGCAGGCTGAACAGAGATGTCGTCTCAACTCCGGTTATTCCCTCAAGAATCTTAAGGGTTTCTATTAAGTATCCTCTAACCCTCCTTCGAGCAAGAGAAAACAGATCAAGTTTTCTGAGTCTGTCTTCATATGAGTTATTTCGCATTCCCTCAAGCAGCTTTGTGAAACTTCTCTGAACCTTCTCAAGTATCTTCACGTCAGTTGTATGACGGTTGTTTGAAACGAATAGAAACAAAACAGTGACAGAGTGTAGAACTAGATAAACTGGTAGGTGCCATAGTGATCTTTTGACAGGAAGAATGGATTTTCCATTCATGTGCCTGAACAACTGGATGAAATATGTAGCTTTCCGAACTGTCCGTATCAACGAGAGCCTGTAACCGAATACCGTTCACATACATCTCAACAACAGCATTTGACAAGCACGCGGGAGCTGCTGCAACTGTGATAGACGATAATACAGATTCCGAGATTGCAGTAGAATGTACAGTCTTAGAAGACTGACACACCCGTTCGTAGTGCCCTTTTTTCCACAGCGTTGCGGACAGCATCACGAGCTGGACACTGCCTTCGCGGATGCCGGTGTAATCCGCAGAAATAGCAAAAGAGCCATTTTGTTTTGGAAAGTTGCTTGTGGCTGCCGTAAATTCGATGTCATATGCCTTTGGGACGAGCGTTTGAGGGTACTCGGTAGCTTGTGGGGACATGGCGCAAGAGGGTTGTTGATTGTGTGAGTGTGATTGCTGTTGGTCTAGTTCTAATTGTCCAGCTACGTCGGAGGCTGAAGTGAGGTCCAAGGATTTATATTCGAGTAATCGCTGACGAATAGAATGAAAGTTCAAACCACGAATGAATGAATCACGAATAAAGTCTTCACGATACAATTCAACAGAGGCTGCTTGGAAATCACAGTCCGAAGCCAAGGTTTTGAGTTTCTGAAGGAACTCACTCAGACTTTGCCCGTTTTCTTGCTTAGCAGTGGATAGGACATGTCGAGCAAAAATAGGATTTTTTGGTTGAATGTAGAGATTCTGGAGTGTACATATTGCTGTTTTGTAGGAGTCATATTCCGCGATGTGTTTGCATACAGATGAAGTAACATAAATAACGATAGTAGACAATGCATCTATTTCAAGCCACGTTGCAGCACAAAAGACGTTCTCGAATGTCTTTCGCCAGTGAAGTCACTGATCAGTTGCGGTAGGCGAGTGAGGGTTGGCCTCAAAACGATCAGGACGCAAGATACGATCAGCCATTTTACAAGCTGAATAAACTGTAGTGATTCGGAACGCACGTTAAATAGACTGTTACTGAGAGAGAATGATGAGTTGCCAAAATGATAGGCATTATTCAACTAGTAAACAAGCCATATAGCTGCGATGCAAAATAGAGAACGTTATCATTTGCCCGGAGGACATGCGCTCGTAGATGCAAAGTGCTTAACTGGTATTTGAGCGATGAGGATGTAAAGAACGCTTACCAAAATGCGTTGATGACGGAGTTGCCCAATTCGAGTCAGATGAAGGATCCTAATGAACACTGGGAAGAAATCGCCGCAGCCATGAAAGTGTTGAAACTGAATCCTACTGAACACGAACGCAAATAATTGCTTCGAACGACGATGAACGAATAACGTGAATTGAACCCCTTTCCGATTGGTCGCCCCAAACGGCGAACGACAAGGACCAATGAGAACGCGGACAAAGCAGACTCCGGATAGCAATGTATTTAGCCACCAGACGGTTTGCGAATTTACATGAAACTGGTCTGTATTTATAGAAAATCATTGACCTCGCGAGGGCGTGAGCGCGCGAAGAAATAGTTAGATCCCACCCCGATGTATATCTCAGTAACGGCTTGCGATATCCGATTTCTGACAGCAGAGTCGTATTCTACGGGTCAGGTGTACCCTGGTCCTACCCTGCTAGCACAATTAGGGGTAATTTAGGGCAAATCCCTAATTCGGTGTAATGGACCAATCCGGAGACCATTTAAGGAAATGTTAGGTATTTGGGACGCATTCCCAAAATATTCCCTAGCAAGAGTAACGCACTAATTATCTGATTGGTCCATTTTCGACACCCTAATATTTCCCTAAATTAACCCGAAACGAGCGATCTTTTCCTTAAATAAACCCTAAATGACCGCATTTTTCCCTAAATTAACCCGAAAAGAACCAATTTTGCCCTAAATTAACCCGAAACGACCGGATTTTTCCCTAAATTAACCCAAAATGACCAAATTTTGCCTTAAATTAACCCGAAACGACCGGATTTCTCCCTAAATTAACCC
>JTDE01001579.1:120254-146732 GCA_014338405.1 Paragonimus skrjabini miyazakii | reverse complement strand
AAGGCACTACTACGACCTATTTTCAATGACTGCCTTTTAGGTCAACAGAAAACCGCTGACATCGAAACCAAAACTGATTGGATCCGGGTGACTTGGATCCCCAACCTCGAACCCGTAAACAAATCGCTGACATCGCTGAAAACCATTTGGCTTCAAAATGAGTTTGCATTTGGACTTTAATCGCCGCGCGAAGTTTGAATACCGTGAATGAATTTCTCTCTGCGTTTTGTTAATATTTGACTGTATCCTTACCCCGAAGACTTCGAGTCACGGCTTAACCTATTCTTATTTGCTTGGTCGCCCCAGTGATGATATACAGGTCTAACTGTGGATCTTGTGTAAACTTTATCCGCGCGGAAGACAGGCCATGCAGTGCTTGCTTTGCAACACATGGTTCCACACTTCGTGTCTAGGCATGTCTGATGAGGTTTATAAAATGGTTACAACACAGCTGGACTGCAACCACCTTGTTTGTCTCTGTTGTAGAACCGCTGGGCAGGCTCTCAGTTCTGAAACGAGCACCTGAGCACCTGAGCACCCTGAGCCATGGGCTGAGGCCAGTAAGGTATGTAACGCGTGTGTTACAGACACAATTTCCTACGCGTCAGTTGCCTTAGGATCACAGTCAAAGAGGGTTACCTCGGTTGCTCCGGAAACGCTCATGCCCATTACTGCTGACAGCCCGCCAACAGCGTGCGAGCAAACGCGACCGAATTCTGAAGTTCTTCGCTTGGTACCACCTTAGAAGTCCAGTCCTGCCGTTCGGGAGAGCTATGTTGATAACGACGTAAGTTCGGCAAAATTCCCCAAGGGTACTAACAATGTTGATCCTAGAAGATTGAGCTCATTTGTGCGGGAGGATTCTGTAGTTGTTCAGAACCTTTCAGAATGTGCGGCCACCTGCTCAAATCTCCGTGACGAGCATGACCGACAATTGTGGACGAGCCTTTGCACTAAAATGGGCATAAATCCAGGTGTCCCAAACTCTATCACGAGGTTGGCGAGGAAATTGGATTCGTCACGCGCTGACAAACCTTGGTTAGCAAGGGTCGTGCTTTCGTCATTTAATTCAGCTGAAGAAGTTCTCCGGTGACTCTGGGGCCTTGGTATACCTTGATATACCACGGGATGAACGCCAAAGACAAAAACTCGCTCAGAAGGATCCTGGAACTATTGACCGATCTCACAACGTTATTATTATTATTATTATTATTATTATTATCATTATTAGGGGTGTCCCCGGTTCCACCAGCGAAGAACTGGAACATGACAAGAGTCAGTGGCGATTCTTGTCAACTATACTTGAACTTACCAGCGTCTAGGTTCAACATATTGATCGCATCCTGTGGCCCAAGCCGAAATCAAGTGAATCGCGACCACGATTCCTCAAAATTATTGTCACCTTGCATGAGATGCACCGCATATACTGGAGTGGTTCCGCCTCCGACGTCGTCTCATCCATGGCGGGATTTCTTCTCACCTCGATCATTCTAAGAAGGAACGGGATTCATTAAAAGCCAATCACCACCCGCATACCAGTCGCCTGGTGGTTCCTATTGTGGATTGATTGACCCCAAAACTCACTACAGTCGGTTCCTATGGGGTCAGCGACCTCCGTCAGCGTTGCGTTTTGAACGAACCACGTAGTCACAATCCCAGGAGAACGTTCATTCGTCTACCGTTAACTCTGTAAAGTGCATGTACACAAATGAGCTTAACTTAGAAACGAATTACCAGAGCTTCGTGGAAGTTGTTCTACCAAACAGCCCCGGATGGTCGCCATAACGGAGTTGTTATGCAGGGCAGTTGTGTGGGCTATAGGTAAATAACTACGGCTCAACACTAACTTCGTATAACAAAAGAAGGGTACACCGTTGAGTAATAAGGTTCATAACAGGAATAGGCATAAACAGGAAAACAGTTGGAACATAGACAAACCAAGAGGTTCACGGAAAAGACAAAATAATGTCCAAGTTGATAATGGTGTGGATGGCATCATCCAGGTGTATGCTGTATGTTGGCAGTGTTGTAGGGACAAAATCACGTGGATGCAATGTGGAGCTGTACAGCTGTGTTGTAGCCCACGCCCTCGTGTCCGTTGGCTTTGCGCGGTGTGGACTTGTTCACCTTACAAGACGCGTCGGCAGAAGCTGTGTTGTCTCCGCGAGTTTAGTCGCCCTCATATGCCTGCATCACATGCCTGCAAGTTGACGCGCATGAGTTGGCTCAGTCGATGCGCGCGTATGTACGTGCATGTGGCCTTGTCTCTCACAGTGTCGAGGTAAGTAGGATTTACTGTCGGGTAGATGGAGTTAAAACACGCCTAGCGGAGGCTGTGCGTGCAGAGCGCACAGGGCCTGCTGAATTAAGCACTGGCTTGTAGGGCGCGTAATGTATCTGTGACCTTGAGAATAAGCGAGAGAACGTAAGTGAATGAGACAGTTAACATGCGGCCTCATGAATGGATCTGGTGCAAATGGACGGCCACAATTGAGCCATCAGGCTTGGAGCATGGTACTGAACCCTTACACAGTCGTGGCTGAGCATCTCCTACCTAGAGTCCGAGCTCACATCAGAGAATATGATTATCTTACCTGCAGATAGAACTGAAGGTGGAGGAGGAGGATCGTCATTCCACATCCATACTTCTTTTCAAGCCTTCTTTTCCAAAAATCCAGTACTTGCCGCAACCCAGGAAACAGTCTGATACTCGATTCGTCCAAATGGGCCCGAACAATGGCTAGTAGCGGTCCTCTATCCTCCTCCATTTTTAGATAATTCAAATAACAAACTCATATTATCTGGATTAGAAATTTTACGCACTCCAGAATTTTCCCACATTTTCTTGATGGGCAATTTCAACTTACCCGAAATCAACTTTCTGGCCTTCTCGTACGCAGGCACTGACAATTCTATCTCTCCACGATTTTCTTCCACAATCGGAGTATTGGGTTTTACGGAGCACAACTCTGATTTCACTCGATGGCGTACTGACCGTAATCCGTCGTGGCTGGATTATTTATTCACCAACGAAGGGTTGATGGCAAGATGCGCATCTCTTATTGAGGCAGCCAGGACGCATCGCGTCACATTGATTGGCCAGCCCAGCTCGGATGGTATGGTCGTGAGTGGTGTTGTGGTCCCACTCGGCCAACCAGATTGCACGTGTGCGGCCGAATGCCCGTGCGCTATCTGGACTGCGTTTTTTTATCGCGCTGCTTTTTGATGACTCCGTAACTTGATTCGCCCTGACATTCTGACTGCCATATAAAACCGCTTCATTTGACTCGCTGTGTCTGTCGGCCATTTGCAATAATCGTTTTGTCCTATTAATTTGGAGCTTCTGTAGCCTATGTTTGTCTCGCTGTCCCAATAAACGGTGTTGCCGCGTATCTTCCCATCTCTCGGTTTTAGGCCAAGCGATTGGGCGCGTAACCAAAACGACGATCCAACCTTACAATCACCGCATTTACCGGTCTGAGTGATCACGCGGTCGTATTATTCCACTTCAGTTGTGGCACGAATCTGGTCAGCTCAACGACCAGTAATCGCAGAAACTTTCGGAAAATTGATGTGGGGAATCTACATGGCCACTTGGAAATGCAGTCATGGATGAACTACACCCCACTTCATTCTGTAGATGGTCTCCGTGAGAAGCTTACTGCCATCATTTCTGAAGTTGTAGGGGAATCAACACCGTTATCAGGCTTTGAACGGAACAAGACTCCGAGTCAACTGCTCTCTAGTGCACTTGAACTCATCCTGAAGAAGCAGTATGCTTAGACGTGCTATCGATTTTCAGGGTCTGAAGCTGACCAAAAAATATACGCTGCACTAATGAATCGGTGTACATCGCTGGTTTGACGTGACCGTTTTCGTTATCAACAACGTCTTACATAACGCTTTATCGCTGATCCAAATAACCCATTCCGATTTGTAGCATCAACCCCTAAAGCAAAACCGGATTTCCACAACTCTCAGGCCCATCAGCCCTTCTTAGCTCTGATAAGGAGGCCGCTGATGTGCTTGCTGATGTCTTTGCTGTGTTTCTGTGCAGTCAACAACAGTTCCTTATGTTCATATTGACACCGAAATCGATGGCACTTACACTACGGATACTTCCCCCACGGCTGTGTTGGTTAAACTCAGGTGCCTTAGGGACAGCTCTCCTGGCCTCGATGGTATGCCTCCCGAGACCTCGCGGGAAATAACGGAACAGCTTGCTGGTCCATTTAGCTTACTGATTACGCAATCCGTCTTCCAGGGAACGGTACACAGTAGCTGGGAGCTCGCGAGCATCACACCCGTTTTCAAGGGTGGTAGTCAAAATTTTCCCAGGGACTACAGGCCAATTGCGCTGCTGTCAAGCGTGTGAAAAATTTTACAGGAGTTTTTGTACGACTTGCCTTATGAGTACCTCAACACTCGTGAGTTTTTCTTCAATATTCAACACGGACTTCACAAGGGCCGTTTGTGTACCACAAATTTGCTGGTAGCCGCCGATCAGCGGACGAAAGTAGTTGATCATGGCAATGGGATGGACGTCGTATATCTTGACTTCGCTAAGAATGTTGTAATCCGTAAGCTATTCTATTATGGGGTGGGAGGCAATCTTTTTTAGTGGTATCTGGAGAACGGAACTTAAATCTGGCCGCCGCATTTCCAACAGGGCAAGTTCCTCCTGGAGACGGAACAACGTCGAACCACTAAGGCAGTCAGGGGTCTGAAAACTAAAATTATATGAAGAAAGGCTGAAATCTTTGAACATGTACCACTCAGTGTGCCGTCGGCTTGGAGGAGGTTTGATAATGAGGTCCCCGGATCATCCTTGCCGCCGGATGCTCAACAGGGGAGTAGCGTGACACTGAGCCCCCCCCTAAAACTAGAGGTCAAACATAGCAGAACAGAATGCAGACGGCTTTTTTAATTGCGCGTTTGCAATGCTTGAAATAGCCACGTTTTTTCTGCTAACTCTACAGCAACTTTCAAATCAACGATTCAGCGATGGATACACGGGTTCAAAGCAGAGACCCAAGGGTCCCGGATCCAGCCGGTTTTTCTTGTTCAGTGTCAAGCGGGCATCTGCTGATCTGAGGGGTATTCATTGAAAACGTGGTGTAGCACCGCTCTTGGGGATTACAGTACGTATCACAAAATAAACTAAGATTACTCGCAAAAAGGATTTTTGGAAAATGAGAGTCAAGTAATGCTTTAGAGCGACCGCTAGAAGCGCTACTGATGACCTCAGCAGGAAGGCTGCTCCAGAAATTAACAACACCAGTAGGAAAAACAACTGCCTAAGATAGGTCCGAGGACGAAGCTTGAAAATCTTCTTGCTATATCCTCGCCGACCGTCATCATTTGCTACAATGAAGAACTGGTCAACGAAGTCTACTCTAAAGAGGAAGTGTGTGAAAATTAAATCACCGCAAAGCCTTCAAAATGCGAGTGGGTACAAACCAAGAATTTCAAGTCGGAACTCGTACGTGACACTACTTCGGTCTGTGACCAGTTTGGTAGCCACGCACTGGGCACGCCCAATAGCCAAGATGTCTTTCTTCAGGTCGGTGTACACGACCTGATTAACATACTCGAGGAGCGACCTTATATAAACCCCGTAAAGCGTTTGGAACGCTTTGTATCTATGCGGTGGAAAGTCACTTACTCATCTTAAGGGAAGCAAACTCTTTTTTCGCTGCCATCTTGTGGTGATGCGCAAAAGATAAGTCAGACGACAACCAGATGCCCAGATCTTTCTGCAGATCGATTTTAACGATACCTATTTTATGGTGGAGTGCAGTCAATCGTGTACACCATATCCGCATTCGCCAATCAGATTGTTCGACACTGACCTGTATCTATAGTATCCATAACAGACTAAATGAGATGTTGTGTGTAGTGTAGTGAATACACATCTTGCTCTGCACTTGACTCGTTCTGCATGGTGACAGAGATGGTGACCCAGACTGGATGAGTGTGAGCCCAATGGTGGGATTGAATCTCCAACCACCGCCCCAGCTGAACATGAATGAGGAAGAAGGTCTTCCAGAATGATGGAAAATGTGAAGTTTCAATTTCAAGATTTCCGCACGCTAGCTCGACTATCGTCAGCCAAAAAGGTGTTTCAAATGGTGATGTTTCGACATGCCGTTGGAGAACAGGCTGTCCGCTGCATTAATACATTTCCGTATGAGGCAGACGAATACCCAGAAGACTGGGAAAACATGATGAAGAAATTGGAGCGTTATTGTTTTGAATTTACGAATGACACTTTTGAGAGTTACAAATTTAATTGCCGCTTCCAAGAACCAGGAGAATCCGTAGATCAATTTGTTCAAGCTCTGAGATCCATGGCCACAACCTGCGGTTTCCGTAACTGCATGTATGGCAAACTGATCAAAGATAGGTTAAATATCGAAGTGAGAAACGGCAATTTGACAAAGAGAATGCTGAGGGATCCTCAGTTGTCGCTGAAACAGTGCACTGATATATGTCGAACTGAAGGGGCAGCCGACAGAAAGGCCGAAGCCCTCAAAATTCACTCGACGGAGAATGTCAATCGCGTGATGGCCAAAGAACCAAGAAACCTTCTCGCAGGCTGTACTTTTAGCGGTAGAACCCATGGTTTCAAGAAAGAACAATGTCCAGCATGGCGAAAATTTGCACAAAGTGCGGAAAAGCAAATCATTTCACTGTTTGCTGCAAGAGTGGTCCAAGTGTGGCAAAGACAACTTAACCTAAAAGGTACTCAGTGTGTGCGATTGGAGTGAACGAGCCCCACCAGGGTATACGATCTGCCGAAATTGAATTGAATGAAATAACAATAAACTTCCAGTTGGACTCAGGTATATGTGTCAGTCTCGTCCCTCGGTCCTGCGTCCCAAACGAACCACTGACGAAAATGAACCTCATGATTCGAATGTGGAATGGAACAACGGTGACGCCCACAGGGAAGTTTACAGCAATCATACGCGACCCCAATAGTGACAAACGTATCGAACAAGTTTTGTTTGTGGTCAAAGAAAATTTTCCGCCCCTCCTTGGAGTTGAAGCAATCGAAGCGCTGGAAGTGGTAACATTTAACTGTGTACATAGCGTAGTCATTCCATTGACCAACATGTGTCTAAAATATTCCAGTGTTTTTGATGGTACTTTGGGAACCTTTCCAGGAGTCTGTAAATTGGGCATCGATTCGGATGCGAAACCAGTAGTGCTACCCATTCGTCGTTTGCCACTTACTGTAAAAGAGACATTTGAACAGGAACTCACACGGTTGACAGATCTAGGAGTAATACAACAAGTAGACGAGCCAACCGATTGAGTTAGTCAGGTTGCTATAGCCAGCAAGAAATCCGGTGAATTGAGAATTTGCATCGACCCGAAACCATTAAACGCAGCATTAAGAAGGGAGTACTTTCGATTTATCTTATTAGAAGACATTCTTCCTCGGCTAACCGGCGCATGTTTTTTCACCAAGGTGGATTTACCCTCTGCTTTCTGGCATGTAAAACTGGACGAACAGTCCAGTCTGTTAACGACATTCGGGACACCTTTTGTTCGTTTCCCTTGGATTCGTCTACCGTTCGAATTGAAAGTCTCCAGCGATATATTCCAAAAACGACTAGTCCAGGTAATCGATAACCCTCCTGGTGTCATGCGCACAGCTGGCGATGCTTTGATCCACGGTCGTACCAAAGTCGAACACGACAATAATCTAGAACTCTTTCTTGCCAGATGCCAACGGGTCGGCATCAAGCCCAAACAAGAGAAAATTGAATATTGCAACAAAGAGGTTACTTTCCACGGTCACGTTTTATTCAGAGAAGGAATCAAGCCTGATGCAACAAAAATCGGTGCAATAGTGAATATGGCACACCCAACTGATGTGAAAGGTATTGCTCGATTCAATGGAATGATTAACTACTTGAATCGATTTCTGCCCTGTTTAGCTCAAATCATGGAGCCCATCAGGCTACTGACCCACAAGGATACGCCATGGGTGTGGGGAGCGGAACAGGAACGAGCATGAAAACATGTCAACCAATTAATCGTCAAAGCTCCTGTTATACGTTATTATGATTCACGTCTGCCGTTAATGATACAATGTGACAGCAGCCAAAATGGGATTGGAGCAGTTCTGATGCAGAACAGACGGCCAATTAATTTCCGAAGTCGAACCATGAGTGGTGTCGAGACCCCATACGCAGAAATCGAACAGAAACTGCTGGCGGTAGTCTTTGCTATCGAAAAATTTAACGATTCCACATTTGGGAGAAAAACTGTCGTCAAAACCGACCATAAACCATTGACAGCTATCGTAAAAATGCCTCTGGGCAAGGCGCCACGCCGTTTGCAGGCAATGTCGGTACGCCTACAGAAGTACAACTTCGAAATCAGATACACTCTTGGTAAGAACATGGTACTGGCAGATGCACCCTCGCGAGCCCCACTGGCAACGGAAGAAAACAACTGCACCGGACATGAACAAGTACACCTAACGCTCGCAGAATCGGACTCGCGGTTACCACGAATAAGGCAGACGTTTGCCGATGACGAAGTGATGGGGAAGCTCAAAGAGCAAATCAGAAACGGCTGGCCCAACAACGCACGACAAGTGAGTGAAATCATTCGTTCTTATTTCAAGATCCGGGATGAGTTGACCATAGAAAACGGTCGTGTGCTGTGTGGAGAACGTTTGGTTATTCCCCAAGCTGCCAGAAAACTCACCATGCAAGAAATACACCGTTCGCACCTCGGTGTGCGTAGTTGTACAAGACGCGCTAAGAATACCGTATACTAGCCAGGCATGATTGGTCATATCAAGGACTTTGTTTCAACCTGTATAGTCTGCAAGCAGTACGGGACTCGACAGCCATAGGGACCCATGGTGTGCCACTCAGTTCCCAAGCGACCTTGGCAACGCGCGGCGGTTGATCTGTTCTCGCATGCAGACAAGTCATATCTACTTTTGGTGGACTACTTCAGCGACTTTTTTAAAGTTGAGAAGCTAAATGCTACATTAGCCTAGGAGATAATTGGCAGATTGAAAGTCCAATTCGCAAGGTATGGCATTCCAGAGTGTGTGAGATCAGACAGTGGTCCACAGTTTTCAGCACAACAGTTTGCAGAGTTTGCCGAAAAATGGAGGTTTAAACACGAAGTCTCCAGTCCACACCACAGCCAGTCTAATGGTAAAGCGGAATCTGCTGTGAAGGAGGCAAAGAAAATAATGAAGAAATGTTTAGCAGCCAAAGAAGACGCCTATCTGGCACTTCCAGAACACAGAAACACCCCGTCAGCAGATATATATTTGAGTCCGGCCCAACGGCTCATGGGAAGAAGAACGAGAAATCGAATACCACTTGTTGAAGATAGTCTAGCCCTGCAAACTATCACGTGGGACACCGTAAGAAAACGTTTGAAACAACGAATGGAACGAGAAAGACAAGTGTATAACAAAGGGTCTCATGAGCTGCCAAGATTGGACGAAGGGGATACCGTTTGGATTCAGGCGTTCGGTATGGATTCTGATAAATGGGCTCCAGGAATCGTGCAAGGACGAGACGGTGAGCGTTCTTATGTGGTAGGCACAAATCACGGAACATTAAGGAGAAATGGAGTGCACCTACGGAAGCAGGAAACTACGAATAAAGGTTCCGGAGCAGCTGATTCCAGTTCTACTGAAGACAACGAGTTCGTTCTACGAAACGGAAGAATACCGAGGATCCTTTAAAAAGGGAAGGATGTTGGTGGAGTGCAGCCAATCGTGTACACCATATCTGCATTGGCCAAACAGATTGTTTGACATTGACCTATATCTATAGTATCCATAACAGACGAGATGAGAAGTTGTGTGTGGTGTAGTGAATACATTTCTTGCTCTGAACCTGATTTGCTCTACGTATTGTGCTGAACGCACTACGAATCTCAAAGGCTTGCCTGAGTCGCCACCGAGCGACATATGTGCGCACTTATCGTCATTTAGTGGGAGACTCCAGTCGTCCGACCAACGCTTAATCGCATCAAGATCAATCTGTAGTGCGCTGGGATCGGTGGCATTCCAGATTTTTAGGTTATCGGCATGCAGCAGGAAGTTGCTGGAAATATTTTCCGGAAGGTCACTGATGTAGATCAGAAATGAAAGAGGACCTAGCACTGACCCTTGAGGAACTCCTGCAGAAAATATTGAGTGAGATGAAAGGTCTGATCCGGATTCAACTCTAAACGTTCTGTTATCAAGGAAGGAGACAATCCAGCGAAGAACCTCTCCTTGAATACCGTAGGCTTCCAGTTTGTGCTTCAGGGGACCGTGTGAGACACGGTCGAAAGCCTTGGCAAAGTCGAAGAAGATGGCATCTGATATGAAGCCATTGTCTCTGGCCTCCGTCAGACTATCCATGAAGATAAGCATATTAGTTATGCATGACCGATTAGGAAGGAAGCCATGCTGGGTAGGAGAAGAAAGATGGCTTGGTAAAAAGTGGTTAAGGCTGGCACGCCTTAATAAACGCTCCATTATCTTGCGCGGAATACTAGTAAGGTTGATTGGCCAATGGCTAGCCGGAGAGTACCGGTCGCCTGCTTTAAATATGAGCGTGACCGTCGCCTCTTTTCATGCACTAGGGAGAATGCCAGTCTGGAGTGTCTGTTTAAGCAGCTCATAAATGGGTTCTGCTGGAGTAGCAGCTGCTTTCTTGGGAATTTTGGGATGGATCTTGTCAGGACCCATTGCACTATATGAATTCATCTTGAATAAAAGGCCTTCAGCATCCAACACAGAAAACTCGGCGATGACGAGTGTTTCCTGGTAATTCTCCGACTGAAGGATAGGGTGCTAGCCCGGCGGTGCGACGCTGTATACTTCCGTGTAGTAATCCCTAAATAACTCGGTCACAACTAGGGAGTCCGATGAGGTCTCCTCGTCAGGCAGTCGCAAAGAAAGAGAAGGAGGGTTTATTCTTTCTTAGTCGTCGCATGTGCTTAAATAAAAAGTTTTGTTCCCGCGAGCTTTGAGGAGGACCTTTATTTGTACGCGTTTGGTGTGCTCACAGATTTCCCGTCTACACTTATTTTGAACGATGTGGAACGTGCGTAAGTCCTCCGAGTTTCCCGTAAGCTTGTGCATCGCAAATAAATGGGAACCGTCATCAAGGAGACGACGTACTCTGCGCGGAAGAGGTGGCCGATAAGAGATAGTACATAGTTGACGCGGCACAAGTAAGTCGTCCGCCTTCTCAATTGCGCTTTGAAGTGCGCAGTAGTTGTTGTCCACGGATCCATAATCAAGAGGTAATGAACCTAGGTGGCTCCTAAGGCTGTTAAAATCAGCCTGATTAAAGTTTAGAGCTGTAGACTTCTTTATTGGCTGTTGTAACCAGCAACAGATAAGATCAAAAATGAGCAAAGAGTGATCACTGTGTCCAAGTGGCAGCTTGATAATCACTCTGTCTACCAGGTGGCTCTCATTAGTAATGACTAAGTCGAGCAAAGAATGAGTCTGACCAAGACGATGTCGTGTCGGGGCGTCGACAAGCTGTGTTCACGCTCTTTGTCGTATCGGCGTCGATAAGGAAGTCAAGGATCCGCTTTGATATTGCTGATGAGAAACTGATGCCCAGTTTATCTTGGAAGCATTGAAGTCACCCATAATAAGCAGATGAGTAAAGCGTCGCAGCCCCAGAAAGCTGTCTAAGTTCACAAGAAGAGTGTCATCATCGGAGATGTCCGACGAAGGAGGAAGGTAAATGACTCCCACTAGGAGCGAGTCTGGGCCACGCAGTGCCAGTCGAAACTACAGAGCATTACATTTATCAGAGGACTGAAATTCACTGATAACCATGGGTGTTGGAAGATGCTGTTGAAGGAAAATCGCAGAACCCCCCATTCTCCCTCGGGCGGAGTTAGCCCGATAAACTGAATACCCAGTGATACTCCATCCACTGTCACTGATGTCACCTGTAAGCCAGGTCCCGTGAAAGCAAATTTGTGGGGTTGTGTCATGAATTAACTGTCTGGTTTCCGGTAATTTATTAAACAATCTCAGACAGTTCATATACACGGACTTGAGAGCTACTTCCCCACACAACTTGGCGAAAAAAAGAGTTAGGAGAGTGCGGGGAAAAACTTGGGAAAGAAGACCTAGAATCGAAGGTGGTGGTGGAGTCTAACTCGGCATGTGCAGCTGAGTGTCTCTGTTGGCCTTCTTGCGAGGCTGCGAACGCAACATCACCACTTGTGCGTAGGTCAGCGTTCCAGCAGGACGCTTGACCAGCATTCGTGGTATCGCAACTTGCGGCTTCTGCACCCCTGCTAAACTCCCCTTTTTCGGAGGGTGTTTGAGAGTTTTCACACGCAGAAAATTTGACATTTTTGTCTTTTGAATGCAGGGCTTAAAGGGGGGCAATGTGCGCTAGTTAATGAGGTTACCGATAGAAATACTCTGTGCGACGGGCCAACAAAATGCTTTTGATTCAAAGTCGGTGGCCCCAGCAGGCCCCTATCGTTTCGAATTCTAGGAAGGAAGAGCTTTCTGCAGGGCCTATTGGTGGTTTTTGGTTTAGGTAACTCGGGCTACGGCCTTGGTACGATATCTCCAACAGTGTTGTCCATGTTAGGGGAGTCAGTCGTTGAGATGGCGACTATAGAAACGGTATCCCTGCTTTCCTCCACTGGCACATAGGTCTTAGTGGGTACTACTGGTGCGGAAACTACGACTTTAGTCTCGAGCTGTAGTCTTTGGTCTGCCATGATTACTGACCTAGTTTTACTCCGCTGCTCGCACCTCGCTCTCTCCTGCGAAGAGAAGCCAATAGACACGCCTTTCGAGTGGGTACTGGTGAATTTCAAAGTCACTGTTTTTCCACTACAGTCTCAGGACTAAGCATGGCCGACAAGCTAACCAAGAGGCCCAGCGACTTAGCAAGCTCGGTTGGAGAAGAGGTTGAGGGGAACTGACCCTGTATAACAACTCCCGTATGTCTGAAATCTTTCGCTTTCATGTTGGCTACTGCCTCCTCTATCTGTGCAGTTGACAGCGCAACAGCCTTCTTGGTGGCTGCAATCCCAGGGAGAACGACCACCATGTATTCGGTTAAAGACAGAAGTTCCAACTTCATTTTTGACAAGGTTAATTGGCACTCCCCAGCCTACTCTCCATGGGGGAAATGGAAGGGCAAACGGTGCCAAGCAGAGTCCCGCATTTACAGCCGCAGGCTTTCTGCGTTACTTCACTTTTTGTGGAGCTGTAGCGACCTCCTAGAACGGCTTGATTTTTGTTGGTACTTTGTTGTACAATTTGATACCTCCTGATGAGGCATGTTTGTCTAGCCCACTTGTATGTTCTATTTCCGCTAGCGTAGAAATTCTTCACTTTTCTGTTCCACGCGCTATACGCAGGACGCTCGCTGGTTGTACATTTTCTTGTTTCTCGGTCGTGACCATATGTAGAGTACCGCGCTGTTTGTTGTGTTCTGAATTATTGCTATCGGGTAAACTCATCGAGTCTGGAGTGAGACTTTGTGGGAGAGTTCCCCCAAACTGATGAGCCCGACAATAGCGTTTTCGCTGAAATTTGGTTCGTTATTTTTATTCTGTGATCCGGCGTATTTTTTCCTCGTTTTTTATCTCATACCGTCTGCTAAGTCAGTTATTTGGTGTAATTTTTCATATACGGCGCTTTAGTATTTTTACGGACCGTATTTATTTTTGGGTTATATAGTAGTTCTGACCAAATTTCCATACTTATTCACCTACTCGGTATTTCCCGTTTTTGCGTATTACAAGCTATCGAGCATTTAGCATGTCTGGGGAAGGTACTAAGTCCTTCAGATTCGCATACTTTAGGCGCAGTTACCCTAACAGTTCCTCCATTCTTGGAGATGGAGTCCCTACTGTGGTTTGTCTACCTTGAAGTCGAGTTCGTCAACAACCGAACTTTTTCTGGCCAGGCGAAGTTCAGTCAGCTAGTGTCGAGGCTTCCGAAGGAAGTCACCACGCAAATGCGTGACGTCCTCCTCACTCAACTAGCGGAACATCGTTATGATACCCTTAAGGAGGCCGTGATCAAGCGGGTAACCCCATCAGAAAATACCCGCTTACAGCAGCCTTTTAGCGGATCAGAACTGGGTGACAAACGCCCGTCTACGTTGCTCCGTGAAACGCAGCAACTTTTCGTGGCTCCCACATGAACAAGTCATTATTGCGAAAGTTGTGGATGTACAGGCTGCCGGCTGCCACGGCCCGCTTACAACCGCTGTTAAAGGCTGCCGAAATTGCCAACCAAGTGGTCGAGAGCTTTCAACCATTTCTGCACAATTCCACTGATCCCTGAGTATGTACCATTCCCACGACTCCAGCCAAGAAACGGCCTGCATATTCATACTCAATCGAATTTGCAGAGGTCGAGGCCCTATGGGCAGAAATGGCTGCCTTACGCCGAGAGCGAGACAATATGAATATTAGCCGTTCCCGAGGACGATACCCACGGCGTCTGCGTACCAGCAGATCGCCCCGTCGACGTAACTTGGAGCCTCGTGAAGGCTTCTACTGATATCATGAACGATATGGTACTGAAGCTAATAGATGTACAACCCCATTCTCGTTTTCCTCACCGCTCCGGGGGAACCGGATCGCCGACGCGTAATGGCGACGGATGTGGCCGGCGTATCCACCCCTAGTCATCTTATGTTTGCTCGGGATCTTTCCACTGGGACCACATTCCTGGTGGACATAGGAGCACAGGTTAGCGTAGTCCCACGGACCCCTTCCGAGGAGACAATGTCAGATGCTCCTTATCTCTGTGCCGCCAAAGGCCCCGTTATCCAGACGGTCAGCGTTCGCTAACATTGGACTTGGGTCGCCGACGAAACTCTCGTTGGATTTTTGTTGTCGCTGCAGTTCCGTTTGCCATTATCGGTATCGATTTCCTCCGACATTTTGAACTTTTAGTCGATACGCGACGCCGGAAACTAATGGATGCCAGTACACACCTGAGCATTAACGACAATCGCACGACCATCGCAGCCATCAGTCCTATTTATGCGACACCGGCTGCTCCACCGTCATTCACGGAACTTTTTCAACAGGTTCGCCAACTAGTTCGGGCATCGAACGCCGTGCCCACTGTGACATCCAATGTCACACACCACATACGAACCAAAGGCCCGCCCGTATCGGCTAGGCCTCGCAGGTTGGCCCCTGAAAAACTTAAAGTCGCTAGGGCAGAGTTCGAACACATGCTCAAACTTGGCATCATTCGCCCTTCCGATAGTTCGTGGGCCTCACCATTGCACCTGGTTCTCAAGAAATCAAGAGACTGGCGCCCTTGCGGTGACTACCTCGGTCTTAACAGAGTGACAGCCTCTGATAAGTATCCTATTCCACACATGCAGGATCTTACGACCTGCCTCACGGGCAAAAATATCTCCAGCAAAATCAATTTAGTCCGCGCTTATCATCAAATTTCAGTGGCGGCGGAAGACATACCCAAGACCGCTGTGGTTACTCTATTTGGTCCGTTTGAGTTCTTGCGAATGCCATTTGGGTTGATCAGTGCCGCCCAGAATTTTCAACGCTTTTTACACGAAGACACTCGCGGTCTGGACTTCGTCTATCCTTACCTCGACGACATCTTGGTTGCTAGCTCTTCTGAGGGGGAACACCTTTCGCATCTGCGTAGTTTGTTTGAACGACTGGCTAGCTAGGGTATTACAGTCAACCCGACAAAATGCGAACTAGGCAAGTCAATCATAGAGTTTCTATGTCACCGAATTTCAGCCGACGGAATTGCTGCCTTCCTTCCAAAGTTCAGGCTATCCAGGATTATCCTAAGCCTTCTTCTTTCAAGCAGCTTCGTAGATTCTGTGGCCTGGTAAATTATTATCGTCGATTCATCTCTCGTTGCGGTCATACAATGCAACCGATGACCGATCTTCTCCGTGGAGGCGATCGCAAACTGTCATTTACTGATTCAGCGCGCACAGCATTTTGGAGAGCTTAGAGAGGCTAGCTTCAAACTAGCCCTGCTAGCTCATCCAGACCCGAGCGCGCAGTTGTCGATCGTAACCAACGCTTCCGATACGGCTGTTGACGCCGTGCTACAACAGTACGTTGGAAGCAGTTGGCAACCCCTGGCATTCTTCTCGAAACGGTTGCAATCCACTGAGACTCGATATAGTACTTTTGGGCGAGAACTGCTAGCCATCTATCTTGCTGTACGTCATTTTCGACATTCTGTTGAAGACCGACGGTTCACGGTCTACACTGACCATAAACCATTGGTGCATTATATCTCCCAGTTTACGACAGATATGCGGCATGTCCCGGGTGTCCTTAATCCTGTCGCTGATGCCCTCTCATAGGTATACCAGGTGAGCAATTCTACGCCTAGTCCTCTTGATTTGGCCGCCATGGCCGCTGCGCAAACAGGCGACCTCGATATAGAGCAACGTAGCTCATTCAAAATACAGCCTTCCTCCGAGAGCACCATCCTAAGCGATGTTTCACAAAGGGTACCTAGGCCTGTAGTGCCCTTATCGTTTCGTCGTGCAGTGTTCAACACACTGCATAACCTATCGCACCCTGGCATACGTGCCTCAGTGAAGCTTATCACTGAACGCTTTGTATGGCCTAAAGTGAATCACGACGTCCGAAATTTGGCTCGTTGCTGTTTGGAATGCCAACGTTCTAAGGTTCATAGGCATACCAAGAGCCCCATCGGTGTCTTCCCGACACCTGACGCACGTCTTCATTACGTGCACCTTGACCTCGTTGGACCGTTACTGCCTTCCGACGGTTTTACTTCCCTCCGTTTTACCGGGTGGCCGGAGGCAATCCCACTTCCCGATTGCTCTTCCGAATCGGTGGCTCGCGCCTTATTTGAACGTTAGATAATCCAGTTTGGTTATCCCGCTTTGGTGACTACTGACCGTGGTTCTCATTTCGAAAGCTCTTTCACAGATCTCCTTAATATTCTCGGGTGCAAGCAAATACGCACTACTGCCTATCATACGGAATCTAACGGGATGGTGGAACGTTTTCATCGTCAGTTGAAAGTAGCCCTCAGTGCGCAGCCGAATCCTTCCTGGCAAGACGCTTTATCGCTCGTCCCTCTTGGGTTGCGGAATACCGTCAAGATTGACTTGAGGGCCACACCGGTTCAACTTGTCTATGGTTGCACCCTACGATTGCTCAATGAACTGGTGTCTCCTTCGGCAACCAAAACTGTCGATTATGGAAAGTATGTAGCACGCCTAACGGATCACATGCGGCGGTTACGTCCAGTACAGCCACTGGAGCGGTTGTCACCCATGCATTTGCGCCGGAGGCTTTCTTCCTGCTCTCACGTCTTCGTACGCGCAGATGGCCCACGCAATCCTCTGCAGCGGCCGTATACAGGCCATTTTCGCGTGTTACAAGGGACCGAAATGTCCTTCGCCATCCAGCGTGACGGCAAACGCGATATCGTTCCAGTTGACTGAATTAAACGCTCATCTATTGAAGAAGATGAGCCCAGTGTCACGTCTACATCTGCAGCTCCGTCGTCTCATTCTGAAACTGTCAAGCACGCCTGACAGTGGCCCAACACTTCCCCCCGTACTGCATGACCAACACGGCAGACGCGTGCAAAAGCCTGTAAGGTTTGCTGAATACGTTAGTGTTTTCTACATATAAACTGCTTGTTTATTATAGTTTTTCTGCTACCAATTTTCATTATCATATATTTCCGGCATACACTAACACGTTTTCTTTGAGTTCTCTTTAAGCGTGATTTTAGAACAACTGGACTGCAACGTCAGTCAGCGAATCTTAGAAGTATCAGATCTCCAACGGATTATCGAGGTCGAATCTGGCAAAGAACCATAATAGGAACCCTGAAGCCTTCTTTAGCTATGTCCAGGCCAAAGGGTCCATAAAGAGAGTACTGAGTAGCATTGTTGATACTGACAGCAATGTTATCGAATCACCACTACACATTCCGGACTCTGGTCTACCACAGTGGGATTCAGCAGGGGGACTGCAAGAGGGCCAATGATGGAAGAAGTTGAAATAAGAGAGGAGGAGGTTAAGAATAGATTAGGTAAACTAGACGTGAATAAGGCGATGGGGCCGGACTGTATCCATTCAAGGATACTAAGACCTCTCGGTGATGTTTTACAGGAGCCTCTCACCGTGTTGTTTAATCTTACCTTACAGAAGACCATCATCCAAGATGAATGGAGGAAGGCAGGGTTGTTACCCAACCATCGACCAGTAAGTCTCATATCAGTTGTCCTGAAACTGCTGGAAAGAATTATTAAAGATAGGATTGTGGGACACCTTACTGAAAATAGGTTTCTCTCCGCAGACCAACATGGATTTGTGAGGCATAGGTCTTGTCCCACTAACCCGATTTGCCTCCTCGATGAGATCACGGAGAGGCTGGATAGGAGAGAGAAAGTTGAGGTTTGCTACCTGGACTTCAGGAAGGCATTCGATTCCGTGAACCACCGATTGCTGGTCCTCAAATTACGGACCTTTGGTCTTCCATCAAGACTGGTTGGATGGATACAGGACTTCTTGAGAAGTCGCACCTTCCATGTAGAGGTAGCAGGGAAAAGGTCCACACAAGGTGCAGAGTTAGTGGGGTACCTCAGGGATCAGTGCCTGGACCACTACTCTTTTTAATGTTCATCAATGATCTCACCACAACCCTGAAGTGTCCCTGCTACATCTTTGCTGACGATTCAAAGGTTGTAGGAAATCCTAACACGAGCATGCAAGAGGACTTGAATACTGTTTAGAAGTGGTTAAATGAATGGCACCTACCCTTGAATGTAGAAAAGTGTAATCAACTGCTTGCTGGGGAACAGCCGGGGTCAGTCAGGCCTTTTGGCGAGGAGGGGGAGGAGAAGGAGCTGAGATGGGCAGAAACAACTAAGGACCTAGGAGTGCTCATAGAAGGGAATTTCAACGTTTCCAAACAGTGTATAGAGGCGGCGCGAAAAGGTAATAGAGCCGTGTATATGTTGAGGAGAACATTCGCGTCAAGGAGTCCGAAGGTGCTGTTGCCGCTTTATAAAGCTTATGTTAGGCCACATCTGGAATATTGTATGCAAGCTTGGAGCCCGCATATGGTAAAAGACGCGAAGTTACTTGAGAAGATTCGAAGAAGTTTTACAAGGTTGCTTGCGGGAATGCAAGATAACTCATATGAAGACAGACTAAAAAAACTTGATCTGTTTTCTCCTTCGCGCGAAGGAGGGTTGGAGGAGACTTGATAGAAACCATCAAGATTATTAAGAGACTAACCGGAGTTGTTCAGCCTGCATACAAACTCACACTTCCGAGGCCACAGTCTTAAGTTGGAGAAGAAGAGGGTTGCTACATCGATTAGGGCTAACTTCTTCGTATGTTGAGTCACCAACTGTTGGAACATGCTTCCACAGAGTGTAGTATCCTCTGATAGTGTGACAGAGTTCAAAAGAAAACTGGGTGAGTGTTGACCGGCTTTCTTTCCGGACCTGTTGTGAGGATTTAGTTTGGATGAGTTTCCAAAGTACTTTTCTTGTCGTTGATTCAAGTTAGTC
Source organism: Paragonimus skrjabini miyazakii (assembly GCA_014338405.1). Classification (NCBI taxonomy): domain Eukaryota; kingdom Metazoa; phylum Platyhelminthes; class Trematoda; order Plagiorchiida; family Troglotrematidae; genus Paragonimus; species Paragonimus skrjabini miyazakii. Next base: position 127,167 of record JTDE01001579.1, on the reverse strand, counting down.
AACTTTTCATCTTCATTTGCCATTATTGTGATCTCTTTTAAATCTTATTCATTGCTTTTATTTCATTTACAAAGTTAGTCTTGGCATCTGGAAGTATAGGTTATAGGAATAAAACCCTCATTGGTCTTACGCTTAACTCTTGTTTCATGTCATTTCAATGGGAGGATAAACTTGTGTGTATTGATGGTAGCTGTGAACTTGTTGTATTCTGATGGCATCGATAGCTTAAGCTCCTCAACTTTTATCTGGTAGCCCTCATACTAACTCATGGAAGTGAAGAATCTCTTCTCATTATCGTCGCAGCACTGGGCGCCCTCAGAAGCTTACTTGTGCAAGAAACTGGACAACTTCTGGCTGAAGCCGTTTCGTTCTAGGAACTAAATTGAACTGAACGATCCCTCAACAAGACGAGCTTGTTATTCTACCTGGTATAGATATTTTACCGTTCGCTCAGTTTTAGATCATCCGGACTTGGCGCAATGGAGAGACAACTCCTGAAGACTATCGTTCAGCATTTGGTAAACCTACCTTCCCTTATTTTCTCACTTGTGAGTCTTTTGGGGTTGGGTAGCCCGCTGCGATAAATGTGCAATAAAGACCAAATAACCTAAATAATCTAAATTACGGACTCAATCAGCGCACCGTCAGTCCGTGACCGACCATCTTATGGACTTTTCCCTTATTATTCCCCTGAGTTTTCTGATAGCTGGACATTTACCTAGCAATGGACATTACATTTTGGTCATCCCATTGTTGCATGCTTATATTGTGTAACGAAGGCTCCTGCTTACCCTAGCAACCTTCCGGGGATACCCAGAACGGTTTGATTTTTGTTGGTATTTTATTGTACATGAGCAGACCACCTTGGTACAGAGCTGCTGTCATTGAGGTACAAAAGAGGAAAAAGTTGACACGGAACCGCTGCAAACTCACAGGAGACTATTTCAACAGACCTCATTTCCAGCTCGAGAGAAGTCGGGCCTCAAAGATGCTTAAAAAGTATAAGCTAAGGCATGAAACAGAGTTAGCACGAGAGGCCATTTTCAACCCGAAGCTGTTTTACGGTTACGTGCAGTCAAGCCATCCTCTCCGCAAACAGGTTGGCAACCTCACCACGACCGAGGGTGAAATCTTGTTCGTTGATCAGAAGAAAGCGGTTCACTTGGGTCAGTATTTGGCCAGTGTACATCGGCAAGACAGTCCTAAGGGCCCAACAACAGTGAGAGCCGGAATGATAGCAACTGCGATGCAAAACTTTGAGACGTCAGCTCTCGAAGTACAGATCATTCTTCAGTCACTGGACCCATCGAAGTCCCAGGACCAGACGGCATTCATGTCACTCTGGTTCGCTCCTTGGCCGATGTTTTAGCGCGCCCGTTATCCGCACTCATCGGTTTGTCACTGAAGCAAAGAAAGGTCGTTAAAGGCCGGAAAGTAGCCACTGCGGTGGCCATTCACGAAGGGGGTGCAAAGGAGAAAGTCACAAACTACCGTCCCATTAGTCTGACATGCGTCCTGTTGAAAATATGCGAGAAAGTAATCAGAGGTCGCCAGGCCTGCTTTTTGTCTGGTACTAGCCTCCTAACTGCCAACCAACATGGTTTTGTGAAAAGAAGGTCGTGTCTGTCGAATCTTATCTGTTTCCTAGATGAAATAACTAAGGGGTTAGACAAAGGGAAGCAGATGAAAGTTTGCTACCTCGACTTCTGTAAAGCGTTTGACTCGGTCAACCACCGACTACTCCTGAAAAAGCTCAAGTACTATTGCATGGCCCCCGAAGTCCTCGAATGGGTTGGAGACTTCTTGTCAGACAGGACATTCACAGTGTCCGTTGAAGGACTGTCAAACGCCCAGGAGGTTCTCAGTGGAGTACCTCAATGTTCAGTGCTGAGGCCTATTCTGTTTTTGATGTACATTAACGACTTGGCTGAACAACTGAACGTGCCTTCGTTACATGTTTGATGACGATGTAAAGGCTGTCGGCAATCCGAATCGATGTGATCTTCAGGCGGATCTGATTAAGTTGACCGCCTGGTCGGAGGATTGAGACCTTCCACTCAACTTCGGTAAATGCATCAAGTTGATAAGCGCCGATAGAACAGAGGTTGGTCGGTATCTCCCGGGGGTGAATGAGCCTACCTGGATTACACAGGTGGACGAAGTTAGGGATCCGGGGATCCGTCTCTATAATAACCTCAACCCGACAGCCCAATGCGCGTTTTCTGCAAAGAAGGCCAGGGTGGCCCTGTTTCAACTCAAGAAAGCAATCCGTTTCAGGGACCTTGGTGTACATATACCGCTGTACAAGGCGTTCGTGAGACCGCACCTAGAATAATGCGTTTGGGTATGCATCCCGCACCTGAAAAAAGGCATAAAGTGTCTAGAGAAGGTCCAAAGGTTGGCCACTAGGATGCTTGGTGGAATAAAGGACGCGGACTATGTTACCAGGCTGAAAAATCTCAATCTATTTTCTACGGAACGCAGACTACTCCGTTGGGACCTGATCGAAACTTACAAAGTTCTGCGTGGATTCACGGCTGTTGCACCAGATGTTCTGTTCTCAGCCAGAGAAACGTCTCACCTGAGGGGTCCCTCGTTGTCCCTGAACAAGCCACGTGCTCATGCGTCTATCTGAGCCGAATGTGTGTGCAACTATGTAAGCAATCATGCGGTACCGAGGCGCAGTGGGTGAAACCTGATAGTTCGCCTAACTGAAGTTGTAAAAAGCAATTTACAGCGACTTGGATACAGGAGTCACACAAGCACCAGCTTCATTCTCTTTTCTTCCCCATTCTTAGTTAAAGCTTACCCTTGCTGTACCCATCACTGCGAGTGATCTCATCCACCTCCCTCCTCACTTTCTACAACTGTGCCATAAGGATCGATCCCCCGCACTTATACACGATTCCTGCACAGGGTTGTAACCCGATGCTTCTAACCTCTACCAGTGTTCCAAATATGCTGCCCCTAGAAAAAAAGGTGACCCCGTGGCCAGGGTGTGGTGATGACAAAGCGATAGCCCGGATTTCTCTGTAGTAACTCTTATGCTTCTGTTCTTACGATCCAGGTCAGCGGTTGTAACTGGTGAAATAGATTAATCAGGCAACACTCCCACCCGGCCCCTGAAGCCCAGGTTATGTAAGAGAAGCAAAATGGGCTGACTGATGTACACACAGACACACCCCTAAAGAAACTGTAAAAACAGCCTATACAAAACAGGATGCGTTGCAGAGCACGGTTAACCAGCTTTTCGTTTCTTTCCTGAGGGAGTATATATCCTGTGGATGGTCGCTTCCGCTGAGCACAAGAGTTGTCACATTTATACCTATATATATGTATAAAGATATATTTTCTTCTCTCGCTTTCTCAAATTTAAGTAATAGGAGGCACGCTCCCCCAATGTTCTTGGGTTATTTCACTATATTCAATTTCTAATCTGTCAGCAGCGAACTTAACTAGTTGTTGATTCGCATCTGACACGAAAGTACTAGGAACCTCAGCTTCACTGTCGCAAACTAATTACGTTGAGTATGAGCTGTTCGGGGCTAAGCATGAACCAGGATCAGTGATTTCATGAGTGCAAGCCTATACGAATGTAGACCTACCATAAGTGCTGGCTTGCAGAGAATGTGTTAGTAGTAATGGATATATGATGCAGATGTATGCGTCAGTTTGAACAGATAGGCACTGACGAGTATGGATGTGGGACGTATGTGATAGTAAGTACAGCTGAACATTGATTGGTAGGGATGCATAACTTCAGTTCCCAAGCTGAGGCGTTCTCATGTGTGTGATTTCTCATGAATAGAAGCAACAGTTCTGAAAGAGCATACTCTAGTTGATGCTGTTTTCCTCCATTGTAGAGAGGTCGCGGGTGAATACCTCACGGGAAGTCAGAAACTTGAAATCGAAGCGTTGAAGGCCTCGGGCTTATCGACGCAAGAATCTGGACATTCTGGCTCTTTGCCGTCACCTGTCCTATGGATTGAATTGGATTGGAATTGAATTTGACACCTCCTGATGAGGCATGTTTGTTTGGTCCAATTATACGTCCTATTTCCGCTAGCGTAGAAATTCTTCACTTTTCCGTTCCACGCGCTATACGCAGGACGCTTGCTGGTTGTACATTTTCTTGCTTCGCAGACGCGCCAATATGTAGAGTACCGCGCTGTTTGTTGTGTTCCAAACGGCGATACGCCCTTAGAACAACATCTTGGTGTCCCAAAAACTCCAAAAGGCCAATGAGACTGCTCAGAGATCACAAAACGCAACTACAAGTAAGGCTTCTTGACCTTGGAAGGCAACTAGTTTAACGCCAAAAGGGCATATGAAGGAAGATTGCAGGACGCCCTCAAGCGATCCCGTGCACCTAAGCCCGACTTATGTTGATGCGGTGCTCACATGGGTAGCGCAACACGAGGTGCATCTGTGTAACGTTACGGCCACTCTACAAAAACGTATTAGTGCAGTTAGACAATTGCAAAGTTCCTATGCGACTACTCTAAAAAGGAACAGAAACATAATTATTCACGCTCCCGAACCGGTCATACAGGATCCTAAACATAGGAGATCTTCGAAAAGACAACTAATTCTAAGCGTTCTGCGAAACGCCGAGCTACCCGCATCGACGAAATGGCGCCGAGCGCATAGACTCGGTGAGTGGACTTTACCTGGTACACAAACAAACCATGCCAGACCGCTCCTAGTCGAATTTCGAGATCGTAACACTCGAGATCTGGTACTAACTAAAGCTGACACGATAGCTCAGAGAATGCCAGGCATAAAGGCTGCAGGAAATACAGCCATGCATCCCAGATCTGACACGTATGTGGCGATGTCGACTGCACCAGAAATCCAAAGCGAGCGCTTAGGCACAAACCAGGCCCGGGAAGGAAATCACAACTCCAAGGAAGCAAGACGACGATCTATCAGTTTAGGAGAGCCAAACACCGACGATAAAAATGGTTTACATCGGTCCGGATCATATCCTCATATCCAAAAATACGAACTTATCCCTCGGAGGAAATCTCCGAGGGGTTAGATGCCACCAAACTACGGAGCAAGCAGAAGGCCAGATCGCCGGAGCTGAAATGCATGCTGGCCAGTGTATGCAGCCTGCTTAACTAGAAAGACTAGCTGCAAACAGTGATTCACTCTGTAGATATTTGCTTGCTGACAGAAACATGGCTCAAAGATTAAATAGATTTGGGGATTGGGCGCGTGGATTCCAGTGGTATCACAGTGATCGTGGCAATGCCGTTGGAGGCGGTTGCCTATTGTTGATCAGAAGTTCCATAAGGCAGTCGCTCGTGAACTATAACTGCAGCTGCGTGAGCATTCAAACCGCCGTCAGCCTTCTCCATGTCAACTCCCCATTGACAGTCTTTGGGGTGTATCGAAGTCCGGGTGCGCAACCAGAAGAAGATGAAGCATTGCTGAAATCACTCCAGTCGGTTTGCCAATCAGTCTCTCGCATTCTCACTCTGGGGGATTTTAATGCTCCTAAAGTGAACCGGCGATTAGGATCTGTCAGTGGTAAAAGTTTTGATCACAAATTGCCCAACCTAATCAACAATTTCACATTAACACAGCATGTCAGAGTAGCCACGAGATCCCGACCTGATCAGATAGCCTCAACACTAAACTAAGTCATAATTCGCCGTAGCGCTGACATCGCTAACATGTTGACTGCGGCGCCACTCGAAAAGAGCGATCATATGAGGATTTATTTCTCGTTCCAGTCTTCCCTATCGGTAAAACAGGCACACAAAGTCCAACTTTTTCACCCAATCGACCGCAATAAACTGATATCGAAAGCTGATAAAATGACCTGGAACACAACAGTTTCTGTAGAGACCGTCGATAGTTTGTGGGCAAACTACGTTGACAACCTCCGGGCTCTTACAGATAGGAACGCCCTTCAGAAACAAGTCGGAGGAAGGGGTGAGAAGCCACGGGTTCGCCTCAGGGTTAAGAGAGCTTTTCGACGCAAGTATATGGCCTGGAGGGCATATATTCAGCAAAAGGGGGTTAAAAACTTCATGATATACAAAAAATCCTGAAACGAGGCAATTAAGATAACAAGGAATGCTCGTCTAATCTATCAGCTTAACCTAGCACGGGACATTAAAAAGAACCCCGAGAGGTTTTACAGTTATGCTCAGTCCAGTTCCTCCCTAAGAAAGGAAATTGGGACCCCACTTTCCTATAACGGAGACATTATAACGACTGACAAAGGCATGGCGGACGCATTCATGACACAGTTTCAAAGTGTCTATCGTCCAGACAACGGAGCACCTGAGCCTCACCCTAACACCGTGGGTGTCGCCATGGCGGATCAGGATATTGCGATCCACGAAGTTGAGCGAGCAGTATTCTAAGTAAACAGCACAGAGTCCGCAAGGCCCGAACATATCCACCCAGGTAACCGGAAACCTCCGGCCAAATTGCTGGCGTCGCCTTTTACCCAGCTGTTCAATCTCACATTGGAAACAGGGGTAGTTGCGAGGGACAGGAAGCAAGCCACTACAATTCTCGTCTTCAAAGATGGTAACCGTTCAGAAATCGGAAATTACAGGCTACAAGGCTAACTAGTGCCGTCAGCAAGCTTTTTGAATGCATATTGCGTGACAGAAGTTATCGATTTCCCTGCGAGCAGAAATTCTTCAAAGCATCTCAACATGGCTTTCTTAAAGGTAGATCTTGTCTCACCACTCTGCTGATGTTCTTAGACACTGTCACGGAGAAGCTGGATAAAGGAGAAGTAGTCGAGGTGTGCTATCTAGATTTCCAAAAAGCCTTTGACTCCGTCAACCACAGGCTTTTAGGCTGGAAGCTCCGAGAAGCTGGAATTTCCCCAAGAATCTGCAGGTGGATTCAAGCGTTCCTAGATGGAAGATCTTGCAAGGTGAGA
>JTDE01001579.1:40258-93337 GCA_014338405.1 Paragonimus skrjabini miyazakii | reverse complement strand
TTCTGTAATTAATTTCTTTTTCTTGAGACTTGTCACAGTTTTGGTGATTCGAGCCCTCAGACGTTTTGTAGGTTCTCCTGTGACATGTTCGTACATTGTGGAGTCTCTTAAAAGGTCATTCATTTTGTCTTTATGATCAGCACGGCTATGGCGTTCCTTTTGTCTGTGGGTAAGATGACAATCTGGTCGTTCTTCTTAAGTGTCATCAGCGCTTTAGTTTCATTAGTTGTTAGGATGTTTGTTGGTTTTTGACTGGCCAGGTGTTGACATATCTTTGTCCTGATCATCTAGACTACTGCATTTCAGTCCCGATTCAAAACGTGCAACGAATTCTAATGAGTAGTTGGGGATTTGGTTTATTTCAAATTGAACCTCACCCACAATTGATTGCAGTTTTCGCATTCCCATAGACTTTCCAGTCGACCCTTTTCGAAAAGAAGCACTAGACTCGAATTTCACTCTCATTAGAGTTCGTCAGTGGTGCATATCTTTGCCATGCTGTTCATGAGGCAACCGTGTTTACCACTGCGCCATTAACCTCAAATTAGGCACGACCGAATTACAAATGGGAACAAATTCTCAGAAGTTACCGAGATAGTGTCAATGGGAAACGCCTTTCTTCTGGTATGCATTTTGCCGATTTCCCTGTACACAGTTCTGTTACGACCCCACCTAATAGAGAAAGACAAGAGCAAACGCAAGACCACGAGCAGTATCTCTATCACGAACGAACGCAACGATATTGCAAAGCGGCACGAAAATCAGAGCTCAAATATCGGAACGCAAAGCTCGCAACTTAGAACCCCCCAACAAGTAAGGAAAAAGACGGCCTTCAAACGAGCTTTATTTGCTGCTCAGCCCGAAGGCGAAATTGCGATTTACAGCAACTGTATTTATAGGTTTGCGGTGGCCTTGGACCTAGGTCGCCGAATGGACCAATCAGCGTGGCTTCCTGGATGTTCCAGAATGCTCACGGGCTTTCTAGTTCCCGGGAAATGAAGAAATCCATTTCCCTTGCAGATAATGCGAATTTTTGGGAAAAAGTTCCTTTTCCCAACAAGTTCAAACATTCAGTTTAACACAATCCATTATACTTTCCAATGTTAAAGTGACAAAAATGGAACTACAAGGATATTGTTTGTGAAACCAACCCATAGGCCATAATATCGTGTTGTCGGCTCAGGTGCCTCTCAAACCGTACGTTTACTCAGGTCTGTGAAAAGATTTTTCCATTCACCATACTTTTACAGAGTTTCAGCTTGAGCGAACCACAATATACGAACACATCAGAGTACATCCTAATCGACAGTCACTCACAGCAATACAGTCCAATAAAGGTTTTCTACTGTCTACATGAAAGTTCATTCTTTTATCTACTTCTCGTGACACCGTATACTCCTTGGCCAGTGCAGTAGCTATACGAATAAACACATGTGATATGCCACAAACAAGTTCCTAACTCTCTCCAGTTAAGGTTACTGATTACCCAAGAGTCAGGGGAAGATCCGTACCTAATGTTTTTAGTAGGAGGAAACCTGCCGAATGAGACCGTCAGTATGACGAATCAAATGTTTGGGCGAAGGACGCGAACAGAATTACCGGTGTCTTCCGAACCGTTGCGCTACGACACACTGAATGACCCAAATGATCAATAGAACCTACAACGACTCAGAAGGCAACAAAAATGTAATATGACCATGGAACTCGGAGACTTACAAGCTCTAAACCAGAAGACAAGAATTGGGTCCAGTGTGTCCCTGAAAACCCGAGACAGAGGACACCTAGTCTGGTGACTAAAGATCGTCGGCATTTCACGTCCCTAGAACCTCCGAGTGCATCCTCCAGTATATTATCCATCACATTGCCTAAGGGGAGGATGAATTTCAAATAGCCCTGTCAAGCGTCATTTTAAATGGAGAATGCTCGGCGTAGACGTACAGTGATTCCGTCGAACTAACATACTTCAGTAGAATTCCATTGTGATGAAGACAGACTGGGAGAGCATCTCGGACAACCGAGTCAAAAGCCGCCTTTATGTTCGAAAGTAGCATGGCAGCTGGCCAAAAAAGGAAACGCCTGCTACTGTTTCTGTCACAGAATTCAGGTATGACACACACCCAAGTCTTGGTCAGTACTGCGTCTGTTCTCTTGCCTAATTCTCTCTGTGTCGGAGGTCGCTGCATTGTGAGACTGGCGCGCATCATGGCTATGGTTGTCAAGTGGCTTCCTGGCACCGCTTTTGCGGATGGGAATTACTATTGAGAAGTCGTAGTCGCGAGGTACCTCTCCAGTTTGCGATATTAAACGAAGGATTGAGGTCAGTTCAGACAACGTGTGCTCTCCATCATCCTTAGAAAGGGCCGAAAAATGAAGTTCCATCCGGAAGATTTCTCATGTCTCATGAACCTAAGTTTCAAAGCCACTTCGGTTTCTGGCTTGAATGGGATTCGAATCCCAATGTGATTGATATCCAGGTTGGTATACCTTTTATCGTTGTTGACACATCTGTTACTGGAGTCTGTCCACTGGGAAAAGAAGTTTGCTGCTAGCGTTTGTATAAAGAGACTTCTGTTTTAGATTATCAGTTGGCAGCTGACTGCTTTTTCTGTTGTTCGTTCCAAGTAGTTTGGCGTTATTCACTATGTAATGACCGAGTCGAGTAGGACTTTACCGATAGCGTACGTACGACGAAAGGAGACCTGTTGTGTAAGCTTCATCTGATGGAGACTTCTCTCTATTCCAGCCGGTGTTCTTCAGAAATAATCGCTAAAGGACCGGCGTTGCACACTGCCTGTTTATTATGGTTTGTTTCCATTTAACTTGCTTGTATTGTAGACTCATCAAAATTTGCTGGCTCAACCAATTTGTATTCAGTCTTCAAAGCTCATAGGTTTTTCATTGATTTTGTATGTCCACTAATTCTACTTCTACAGAGTGGCTTCTTAATCGAAAGTTGCTTCTGAAAGATTACCCGAAACGTCTTCTGGCTGTTGTCAAAAAGCTTAGTCAGTTGATCAATGGCAATGATTCCTTCGTCAGCTCAGACCCCAACCTGAAGCCACGTGAGTTTTGTTTCTTTTGCTTTACAGTAGCTTTAGTGTCCTATCTGAATGCTTTGCAGCTTGTAGAAAAAATTGAAAAAGAAGATAAAACAACCGACTTTTTTGGTCGGGCGAGTCAGAATGTTCGCGTAAGGTCATATTTTATTAATATTATTTGTAAGGCTTGGAGGGATATAATTGAATCGTACGAAAAGTCCAATCTTCATTTAGGTAAGATCCGGTTGACACTTCTGACAATTCAAGCCGAAATTGGTGAACAAATTCAAGAAATAGCTGCTGTAAATGTCCCAAAATGCAAAAATATCATAGCTGATCGACAGAAGCTGATTACAGCAAGTTTTTTAATGTCACATTTATCGTTCTTAAGGATCTACGGCAGAAAATTAAAGAGCATACGTTAAATTTGATGCAGAAGGAGGATGCTTTGGAAAAGTTCTGCAGGGAATTTCAACTTGAGGTATTTTCCACCCTATTTCATTTATCTGTACCAGGTTAAGGAAGAAAATGTCAAGTTGAAATTGTTGGAAAAGGCTGCAGATATTCCAGATCATCTTTCTCATTTCGTCGTTGGTTTGAAGGATTTGAAACCAGCTTTAGATTTGTATGAAACGGTAGCTAACTGTATTCACAAATGGTAGGTTTTAAAGTTTTCGTTTACCAAGTCCCGAGTGTCTTACATCGTTTTTTTCTTCTGTACTTTGATAAACGCTTGTGTATGCACACGTTCATTTGTTCAGGGCTCAAAGCGGTAGTTATCCATAACGTGTTTTTGCATAGATCACATTTAACGTTTGATCACAGCTTTCATAGACAGACAAACATTTCGAACGGCTCGTTCCGAGAAAGGCGTTAAAACGCAACAACCATTGTGCGGTGTAAATGCTACAAATGTAATTTTCGCCCTTGTTGAAGCCCATCGATGGGGTATATTTAAATTGCCACTGGGTTTAAAATCCTTGTGAACGTTTTCACGTGGTAGTCGTGCTAACATTGGTCTTACTTTAGGGTTGTCCAGATTATTACATCCAGTCGTTGGACCATAAGCGTTTGTGAGCAATGCTCTTGTTGCCCAGTCGTCTATAAAGGACAATAATGATCCTATTTGCCCTGGTGTATTACCTAGCGAACGGAATTTCCCAATCAAACGGGGACCGTATATTTTGTTTAGTTTGTTAGGCAGTGTTTTCTCTTACTGATGAATAATCGAAAGTTCGGTTGATACAACTTGAACATCGCTCGCATTCGATTTAACATTTAGCGTAACCTTTAAATCGGCTTTCCAAAAATTGCATTTTAGTCCATTCAGTGGTAAGCTTCGTGCACCCAGTTTCAGCAACTGAATGCGCTTGAGCCACAATAACAATAATAACAATAATAATAAGCCTCTCGGAAAAGTCAGCGGAAAAAATATTGATTCAGCTTTGTAGTTGTTTCAAGAATAAGAACACTAGATTTGTGCAGAAATTAAGCTAGGCCAGGAATTACACTGTAGGTAAGACTGATTGTGCGCGAATAACTGTTTATCAAGATCTACTGGGGGATATACAGGTACGTTGAGTGAGATTTTAATCGAAGTGGGTTGTGTAAAATGGGATGTTTGCTAAAAACTTTCCACGTGTTGCAAAATGATGGGGTGTAATGAGGTCAACACATTGTTTATGAGGAATACCACTACAAAGTATTAGATGTTTTAGGAATCTAACAAAGTGTACTATTCTTTGGCAACAAACCATAGGAAACAAGTAGTGAACAACGCACTCAGTGAGGAGTACACAGGCGTTAATACATCGGTTGACAGAGCGATGTGGAATGGAGAGAGTTTTTGAGCTCCGGATGTAGAACGAGAGTCTTCTAGCTTCGATGAAAACCCTGAAGGGAGTTTCTTTCTTGATAGTGCTCATCAGCAGTGTGCTTTGTTTAACGGTTGCCTAAAGTTGACGGACGAGTATTCAACTTCCGATTTTGGAAAGTACCTACACTGTTGATGAGCTCTAACAACAGCTAATACTTTTCTTCAAAAGAGGCTTTCTGAAAGTCTATCTGAATGCGAGTAGTTTCTCTTAACTTTTTGGGGAGCTCTAGATTACGGATATTAGAAGGGGAAGGGTAGCGCCTACTTCAGGTGTTGAGCTGCTTGTGAGGCAGCACTAATTATGACAGCGTTGTTTGCGAGCCTATTTTTAAGCGCTGTCAAAGAGTTAGTCCAAGGACGGGCCACTCCGTTTCACTCCACTCGGAATATTAAAAGCGACATTAAACCACTGTGAGCGCCACCTCGCCTGAGTTCTAGTAGTATACTTTTTTGTTTAAACCAGTATGCTGTCGACTGCACTCTTCTTGATTGACAGTCTCGATATGGAACCTTATCGACCATACCAAACTCCACCTTTGATATCTAAGAGAATCGTAATGAATTAGACTATGATATGTTACAGGCACGGTGTGGATAAAACTTAGCTTATTCCTCGTGGATGTGTTCTCTCCGCGTTCAGTTTCGATGACAGCACCCCCGAACCATTAAAACTCAGACTAATGGATTTCATTAGCCCTTCTAGGAAACAAGTGATGTTAGATAAACCCGTCATTCTTAACTGTTTTGTTTACCTGAAGTTTCCCGGACATTGCCACCAGTCACTTTAATGAAGTGGGACGCTTGTACTGCAGAAGAATTTGATATCTTGTGTTTCCTTACTCTAATCTCACATGAAATCTTAATTTATGACCATCTTAAGTGACATCAACATCCCTTTAAAGTGTAAGGAGTGTTTATCCAAGCCGAATGCGAGAGTTGTGTTGCTCTTCGCGAGATGTGATTACCCAAGGTCGAATGTCTAACTTGTCTCCAGCTATTCTACCGCCGTTGTTCACCTTCAAGTATATACGTCAGGCACACCAAATAGTAACCGATGACCTTAAGAGGCGGATGTTTGGTAGCTAAAATCAAACAAGATCAATCGGTGGATGTTTTGGATGCGTTTGCATTACTTATTTTGCCTTATACTAAGGATGTGAGTTGTTTGTTTCTCCTACGAACGTCCTTTTTCTATGCGGCTCGGGGCTATGCATGAACAATAGTGAGTTGGCCCAGATCTATTAGGTCAGTTGTCAGTAGGAAAGCCACTGAATATTGCTTTCGTCTCTGGGACTGAGAGTCTCGTGACGTGCACAGTTTGCCGCTGAAGAAGTTAAGGAAGATCGTCGCTAACCGATGTCGTGAGTCCAACGGCTTTTTTTCATGAACTAAAAGGGATTAAAACTACAAGGAAGCTGTTTTGTAGATGTCATCCTACTCTCACTTACAACTCGGTTATTTGCGTGTTGGATGTTAGCACCTTGCTTTCAATTGTTTAGGCCGTCTTTTTTTAATTGGATTCCATTTAACATATAGTTATTTCCGTGGTTGTTCGGTACCTAAGCATTAGTGTCAACCACTGTTGTACTTCGACCGGTCGTGATATACGACTTCAATTTTAGTTGCAAGGTGACATTCTCGGCTCAAGGCTCACTTTCTACGCGAACAAGCGAAATCAACCACACGAATGATCGATTGGAATGATGCTCAGGGCTCTAAACCTTGTTGCGAGTCGTGCATTCGCTCATTACTTTCCTGGCTATTGGCCTCCCTCACGACTGACTTCTGGATATATATGAATTCAAACGACACTCAGGATTTCTTGTTTGTAACAAGCTCGTTCCATCTGGACATGTTGCATCTCTCAGACTTTGTAATCCTATCACCGATGATACCTGACCGACGTGATTAGCCTTCGAAACACATAAGAAACGACAGCGCTAACTTTGGAGACCATTCGTTTGTCAGTTTTGCCGCCAAAACGAATACTCGTTCGCAATCTGTGCTTGTTTACTTCTATATGGTACCACTCAGGCCGGAAATTTGTTAGCTGGAAGTTGCTAATCAAAATTCTCAGCCATCTTTAATCTATGCATTCTGAAAGCATTTCTGTCCTCTTTACTGGAACAGGCTGATATGTGATTACATTTGAAAGTTGACTGTTTACTCTACTCCTTGATGTTTCGGAGGAGATAATTTGTCTGTTTCAAACTTAAGTATTAGACACGACCGAATCGTCAGATCTGAGCCTGTTGGCAATGCCGCAGTGGTCAACACGGTTGCTCCGTGAAAGCTTGGTTGGAGTTCGTATCCCGGATGTGGCAAGGATATTCACTCCCGTGGAGCCCTAACAAGAACAAAATTCGAATCCGCTATTTTTTTTCTAAAGTGGTCGGGCTGCAAAGCCTACCTAAGTGCGAAGGGCGTGATCAACTGTGAGTGATGCTCAATTTAAATTCCGTCTTTCGTTGGTTTTCTGGACAAACTTATTCATCCACCTGTTCTCGCTGAATTCGTGCTGATCTGTTGTGTTTACACAGAAAGTCTTAAATTTATTTCCCCTTTTCAAGGATCTGATTGTCAGTCTCAGCTGGGACTCGGTGCTGGCATTGAACTTCATGCTTCCGTATCCAGAGCAGATATCCCTGTTTTCACACTGCTCTGTGGCGGCTAGTCTGCATTGTTTACGATCGCATGTGATCAAACCTAAAAGTGTTATTTTGATACATTATGTGTTCCTAGCGTATTAATTGAACGAGTACTCTGCGACATCTACTTCACATTCTTTATTCCGTCTTGTGAGAGGCGCTTTCAGCCATTGCTCTTTTTTCTGTCAGCTCGCGAAACAGCGGCAGGCAGGAAGCTGTTTCTGAAGCCAACCTGTGCCACACTCTGGCGCTGCTGATCACGTCGGGACATGTGCGTTTGTTCACTTGGTTGACCAATCGGGAGCCGGAAAAAATTGAAGCAGATGATGATTTCATTCCTGGCCTGCTGTTAGAGGAACAAAACATTTTTAAGCATAAAATGTCGATGCAGTACTTGCCGAATGGGGAAACTGTCACTGCAGTTACCCCCGAAGACGTAAGTCCCCTTATGCTCAAACCCCGTTTTCGTCTTATGATTCATGCATGAATCCAATTTGTCCCTCTGGGATAAGGAACGTTGGATCCTTGTCGTGTGGGTTTTGCTTAACTCTGTTCACACGACTCCGTTCAGGTTAGCAGTCTAATGATAATAAAAGCTGCACTTGCTTTACAGCGCATTAGAAAAGCCACAGTCCTTTTGAATGCGGTGCGCACGTAATTGCCCTTTAGGGGACTTATCAGGTTCGACCCATATTGACATATTGGTTGGTTCGCGATGATACGTGCGCGTTCCTACTTTTGTAAATGGTCGATGATCCATTGCATAATCATCTACTCGTACTGGTTCGTCCTACTAGCCGTTTGCACGTCGATTACGTTGGACTGCTAAGTTTCTGCTTTCTGACTGATTGATTTTCAGGATGGTCACCTATAGCTCGGTTGTTTGTTTGTAAAGTATAGGCATCCTTATGCTAAATTAATTGAGTATATACAATTTTTTCAACGGTTTAGTCCAGTTTCTTTCTCTCCTCTTGGCTTGGACTTATTCTCCATGATTGTGTAACAATTAAGCATGGGTGCGAACCACCGATGCATCGTCTTTGATGACGGCGATGATGGTCACACCCGCGTTCAACTTATCACATTCGTTTTGGTCTCATGCCACTGATGACACAGACCAATGTACTCTTCCACATTTCATGTTCTGATCTCGCTACTTTAGTTAAACTAGTCCATGACCTGCTGCCAACCTGCTAGAGAAGCTGTGCAGTCAAGACTAAATGCATGAATCAGGTCTTCCTAGGTCAATGGATGCTCAGACCTCAAAGTGGTCGCAAAGCAGACGATCGAGAAAAAGAGTTCTTGTGGTCATTTGTTTACAATCATGACAACTGCACTTAGTCATCCTTCAGCCCTATCAATGCGAACTAAGGTGGTAACATGGGCAGTTGAACAAACAGCACCAACACGCCTGCTGTTACGAAAACCGGACTTTAGAAGTTGCAATCGGGATCAGTAAACCTTAGATCAGAGCGATAAGTGTACTTTATTATCTTACTATTCCCGTCGCAGAAGAGATCTGATGAATGTTAGAAATAGGAAAGACGAATTTGTGCAATGATCAACCACCCATAATGAGCGTATTCTCTGTTATTGCCAGTTTGAAAAGGACGTACACTCGCCCGACCACTGGTGCATATTCTGCATTATTGCTTTTTGTCGATGAACCTATGCTCCGAGCCATTAAGAATTGTGAGTTCTCTGGATTCACTGTCTCTACAAGAGCTGCGGGTGTTTATTGGTCTACAGAAACCATTCTGTGGAATTCCCCTTGTATGATAAGTTCGGTGTTCCGAGGTCCTAATATGGTGCGTCTCGAAACCGGTTTTATGTGATAAGGGACATCTCCACTTTGTCAATGAGGTCAGTCGCAACAGGCGAAAGCTCGATGATCGGTTCACCCAGATACGAAATATCCTCGGGGATTTCATTGCAAAATGTAGAACCGTTTACAATCCTCACTTCTCTTTGACGGTCGACGAGAAGTACTGGATAACACTTTGGATGTTGGCGAATGATGAGATGAAGTATTTGTATATATTGCTGTATGTGGATGGAAAAGGCAGGTACCTGTGAAAAAGCCATCATGTAGCAGTAGACATGGTGGTGCGTCCGTTGGAAAAAGTAAGCGATAAAGGTTATAATGTTACCGTTGACAGTATTTCCACAAATGCAATCTCAGTACGGACACGCTTGAGCCGCGATAGTCCCGACAAGAGCAAAAATAGCACTTTTTGATCATTGTAAAAGCTTATATTTTAATGGGTTGGATGGCCAACCTTTTGCACTCTTACAGTACTCATATAACTGACAGCGGTCAATGTTTGTTTCAGCTCTGTTCTGATAACGGCCTGTTTCTGGCAGGTACTCATTTTCCACGTTCTAGGCGTCAATGTGTCTCTTGGCGACCTCCACAGCCGAATCGATCGTGGACACGGTTTGATCACTTGACGGTCAACTATCGGTGACATGGCTGTTTTCAAGACTGCAAGTCAATGTGGAACCCCTGCGTGTATTCCGACCATGCACTATTATGTGCCAAGTTTGCTTTGCGTTTTGGTAGGAAGTCACCTCGCCGTCAATTGCAAATTGATGTATCTTAACTAACAGGGCCACAGGCGTTTTACGCTTACCAGTGTGCACTCAGCTCTGGTCTAGGTCGCGACTCATCAGACGACATTGAAGCACATTGAGTACATATACGGCTTGAAATGCATGAATGCGGTACTGTCTCATGTGGTGCCATTACTGATTCAGCCGCCAACCACCGGGTCTCTATGTGATCACGGGAACTTCTCGACGCTCGCCGGAACACTGAACGGACCCCCAAACTCTGCTTGTGCTCATGTTAACACCCAATCGGCTTCGTTGGCTAGGACATGTCCGTAAGATGGCTGACAAACGAATTCTGAAGCAGCTCTCGTACGGGTAGCTAAAAGCAGGCGGATGACATCTTGGTTGCTAGAACCTGTGATACCAAGATGTTTTCCAAGTTAGTCTTTTGTGTTTTGATATCGATCTTTGACTATTGGGAACGTGATCTTGAACGTATTGGGGAATATAATCCAGACGAGTGTTCCAAGGTTCGGTGAACGACTATAAATTCAAGCGCGCGATACGTAAAAGAACTACAGGTGCTATGTGGCGTTGTGCTGAATGTGGCCACGAATGCGCTGGCCGTCTCGGATTGGCAAGTCAACAATGTACTCATAGCACTCCGTCAGCGAATGGGCCGCAAGTGCGTTAGGCTCAACTAAGTTAGGTAAATATCTTTTCGTTCCATATTTATCCTATATTATGTTCTCTCATACTGAAGTATTTCCTGCCCTTTATCTCCACTGTCTTTCCAGCTTAAATCTTACCACTGGAATCTCCCGTTTTTGTTTCCGAAACATAGGGGTTTTACTTTCATATCAGTCTACCATCTGACTGACCAGTATTGGCTGCCTCAATCACAAACCCCTCCTGACCTTATTCCTTCTAGCTTCCATTTGATGCGGGATGTGTGAGTGGGATCGTAAATGGTACAGCACAAGCCACTTTTGGTGACGGTTACGTGCAAGCTTTCTTTGACTTCGACCACTGCGACAGACTAGTCCGAAAACGGGTGTCGCCAACCGTGTGGAATTTTCTCTACTCTTCTTCGTTCCGTCTGGTTCTCTTATCCATTGAGTTCGACGGTCAGCAATTTATGTTCTCTCTATCGTTCACATAGCTACGGCCGTTTGACATCTGAACATAATTCCTACTCCTTGTCTTTCCTTCCTGTCTAGGTTCGGGTCGCTTGACGCTATCTCGCTTACATGTGATCTTGTATACCACATAACAGCAAACGTCTTGTGCTGTCACGGCAGGAAACTCAACTTCCAGTTTGCTTTATTTCTAGATAACTCGCAGCTCATTTCATGTTCTCCGAACACCACTGATATTAAGCTCAAATTCTTTACTACGACTATTATGTCTTCCCGTTCCCTACTGGTTGCATTAATTTAGCTAAAGTAACAGATCAAGTATGAACGAACTGTTCCTATACGAAACATCTTAAGTTGTTTTTGTTTTTAAAGCTCATTATCATCATCACAACAGCCATGAGCCTGACTAAAAGGTACTGTGGCTCGGGCTGCCGCTTGTGTCGATTACTTTCGCGATCATTTGATTCACACGCATTGAAATAGATAGCAAAGATCGATAGCTTCTGAAGTTCAGTCTGTGTTAATCCAACCGGGTTGTCATTTTTAACTCGGTTTGTCCTATATAGTATCTCTCGTAACTATCTTAACGGACTGCCGTTAACACGATGAATTTTCCTCCTAAATATTGACCTTCCTCATAGTTTCATCTATGTTTTTGATTGTGGGCGGTTTTTTTTATCTTCTCTAATTTGTTTTCCCTTTTAGATTGTTTGGGATGACACGGAGGAGGCGGATAAGATCGACTTTGATACCCTTGACCTTGCCGACGATGAGCCAATCGAGATTGAAGTTGTGGACAACACGACTGATTTGGAGCAAATTACCGATGGTTCGGCCGTTAATGATAAGACTGATGCCGTCCACGTTGCCGAGAGTAACGTGGCTAGTGGCAAAACGGCTCGTCTTTTATTAGATACAGCTCAGGGTCGGATCGCGTTGCTGAACGATCTAGTTGAACTTGGAGCTTTTTTGGGTCGCTTCACGGAAGATCAGATGGAGCTGCAAGGCTGTGGTGGTGGAGCTGGAGAGGTCATGGATACCAGTAAGCGCATTGCTGCAGGTACCTCCGGTGGTTCTATTACACTTCAAAGTATGATTTTGCAGGTACGTCATTCAATCCGGTCTTTCCTTGATTTGTTGGTATATAAATCCCAATCAAATCGCACACATATTTTTTTGCTTTTGATACCCTAGCTGTTCATTCATTCATTTTTAATGGCCATATGTCTTATCTGAAGATACTGTAGTTTGGGCAGCCGCTTATGGCAACAGTGATTTTGAATAGCTTAGAAAAAGAATTAGCTAGAAAAAGGATAAAAATTGACAAACCTAATTGGTGTGAGGATAAGCACGCCATTAACTGTAGCACATTGTCATTTCCAATAGCGTTTCTATCCGTCGATTTGGTTGATCGCGTGAACCCTCAACTAGGTAGGCGACACCTACTCACTTTGCTCAATGGAACATCTGGGTCTTCATGTATCGTGACCACGACGTTGGTTGACCATCACGCGGTTTCAGCCAACTGTTGTTGATCTCAGTATATAGTTCCCGGTACGGTAAACGCTCTATGCAGACTACGTGACCCAGCCGTTCAAACTGTTTAGTGAGATCAGCTGGCCGACAGATTGCGTATCCCGAGCGTTCCCAAATATGCGCTGACGAATGGCCGCATTGCTCACGCTGTTGTCCCATTTGATGCGAACTAATTGATGGAGACAATGATGGTCAAACACAGCAGGTCTGTTAACATTTTCGTCGCGAACAGGCCAGGTGTCCAGACCGTAGGGCAAAACAGAACACAAGCGTTATATACACTTTCATTCAACGATAACTGGACATCTTTTCGACGCCACAGATGAGGAAGGTTGGCAAAGATAACACGTGTCTTTGCTGTTCTCGATGACATCTCATCGGCAATATTACGGGCTGACGTAATAGTGCTGCTCAGGTATGTGAAATTATCCACAACCTCATGCGAGTTTCCTACCACGTCGAACCTAAGCATCGGAATGTCTCAGTCTTTAAACAACACTGAGTTTTGAAGGCGATAAGCGTATTTCACACGAACCAACCGGTCACTCCCCCAGTTTGCCTTCATGAATATTCACAGCACTGTTAACTCCAGTTTGTATTCAGCAGAGGGGCTGAGAAAGACAATGTCATCCTAGCGCCAGGAAGAAACTGAACATGAAGCACACTGGATTCCTCAAGCGCACATTCCGGAATGTCGTTCATGACAAACTTGAACAGAAAGGGGGAGATTGGACAACCCTGGCGAACACCACTAGAAGTGATGAACGCCCGAGACAATTGTCCATAAACCTTGCTTGCACAGTGGGCGTACAATGATCTCACCAGATTCACGTATTTCCCCGAAACTTCCTTGCGAAGAAGGTAGTTTCAGAGAATGCTACGAGCAACCGAATGGAAAGCAGCCTCTGGAGCTAAAATTACCACAGTCGTTAGCTGCTCGTAAGATTGTCCATGTTCCTAGGTCCGTCACAACGTAAAACTACAAAATATGCATACTCGACCGGATCGGAATCTTGCCCGTTCTTTACTTCTCTGAGTCTCCCTAAGCCTAATGAGCCGATGTAAACTAAGGCCGGAAAGTAAATTGGACGCAATAGACTAATGTCTCTATAGCTGTCACAGACTTCGGGCTCCCTTTTTGAAAACTGAGATTACTGTTACTAAACATCAATTCTAGGTACCTCTTCGGTATCCCAAACCATCTAAAGGAGATTTAGCACGTACGAAATCATCCTTTCTCTGCCATCCTTGAAAAGTACAGGAGAGAGGTGATCTGGTCTAGGAGCCTTGTTACGCTTCACTAGCTTAAGCTCCAGGTCCCCTGCTTTTAACATATGGCCTTCTGGAACACGACGACTGGTCATTCGGGTCCCGTCGTTTATATGGTCCGGTTGAGGCCAGCGGAACTGTTCTTCGGAATGTTCTGCGTACCCATCGAGTCGACGCGATTGGCGGCTGATAAGTGAACCACCTTCTTCACAAATGACCTCACTTACATTGACACAAATTAGGTGAAACAGCCTTCTGCTATTCCCAAATGAAAAGGCTTGGTGTACCCTTTTCGACTGTTCGACTGATTAGTGCCCACGGTCTTTGTGCAAGCTTTTGGTAAGCTTGTGTTTAAGTTGTTGACGGTCGCCATCATATTCAGAACCAGGTGGAATCAAGCAATGCTTATCCATAGAGTTTATCGATTTGACAGAAATCCAGTTCTGTCGCAACTACACAGCTCATTCGGAATATACCTCTTCGTAGTATGCTTTCATAGCTGCGGCGATTTGTTCCCAGTGTTCGTTGTGTTTTCTGGCCTGACTTGAACTGAGTAGTTTGTTCACCAGTGCTTCCTGGTAAGCGCTTTACACTCTACTCAAATGTCATTAAAGCATCTTGCGTTTTTGAGTGCATAACCTCTAAACAGGTGGCAGAACAGAACAGGCAGGTACAACAATACAGCCTATGTCCAGGTAGTTGTTCCAAAAGGCACAACTATCTGACACATTGGGGTCACTTGTAGCCGACCTATATGATCGAGCTGTGTTCATCACTGAGGTACATACAACAGTCTTCGTAAGATGCAGCGTCTCTTCCCTTACTGAAATGCAGTACTCGAAGCATAGTGACCGTCGGATGCTCATGGTCGCAGCTTTCTTTCACCGTTGTCAGTGCGTAACGCTTAGACACCGAACATTTGGGTAAAAATGACCGCGTTGATCATTTAAATTGCTAGTCAGCGTGATGATGTCTGCTCCAGAGAGCCGACAAGGTCGTCGTTGGACGCATTCTTAGCGTCGTCTGAACTAATGCCGTTGCGTTAACGGATCTTAACCGGTGTGTGGAGTCTGACAATACACTGGGATCCAATCGAGGAAACATTGCTCGAATTCAGTGCGACTCCCACTCCAGCTTGACCACAAGATTCAATTCCGACATTCTTAGAGACTGCGATAGAACCACCTGGATGGACAGTTGCTTAGAGTTGAGCCCAAGTGATTAACGGTGGCAGAATCGTAGACTCGCGTCTCCGACATATAGTACACATCAAGCTCCAAGCTTGAGAGAGTACTAGCCAGAACAGTTTGCTGACAAAGTAGTCGGAGAGTGCGGACATTAAAGGTGTCAATGTTTACCAGTTGTCCTGGCTTTAGAAAACGATTATCACCCGAGGGTACAAGGAAGACAAAAACTTGAGAGCAAAATAGAAGGCGAAAGTCGTTTTCTTATCATTCGACGATCTTAATCCGAAGCCATTTGAAATGTTTAGTCCCCCTCATTGCTTATCATTACAATGAAAAGATGGAAATTGGTTCCGGTTACATGGGTACGTGGGTACGCTTCATAGATTTAACGACTGTGATTAATATGTCAGGCAAAACTAGCCGAACGTTCCTAATGTTAGCGTTCATTTCGGCAGAACTAGAAGGTCCACAAGAAACGTATCCTCAAGATCAACAGAATAAAGGCACTAAGCGCTTCAACACAGAATAAGGAAGTGGAATGCGAGTATTCCGAAACAGTGAACATTTCCACCTCCACGGTGGCATTCTAAACGATCCGAATTTTCAGTGGTTCCTCAATGCACGACGCAAAAAATGTACCGATATCTGGCAGTGGCCCTTCAATGAATAAACAGGATGAACTTGTTTACATTGGAAGAACTACTGACTTATTTTCAGTGGCTTCCGATCTTCATTGCAGTTTAGTGACGTACTCAAAGGAATAAACAACTAGCATTTGCTGGTTATGTGATGAAAACAATACAGAATGCTAATTATTGGATCCTCCCTTTTGGTACGCGCTCACTCGCTTGACCCAGAACTGAGAAAGAGAATAGGTGCGGCAACAGCGTTTATTGGGAGGACGAGACGAGTCAGAATTGGACCACTGAGGCTCTAAATTTATAGGGCGAAATGAGTATCACACATAGTTGACAAGATGCATAGCAAATCAATCAAGACGACCATATCTGGCAGTTAAATCGTTAGAACAAATCATGTTGTAGGGGGCATCAGGAAGTGAACGCGAGAAAACAGTTCAGATAACGTACAGGCGTTCGATCGCGCAGCTACAGTCTGATTAACTGAGTGAGATTGATTTGCTGAGTGAGTTAAAACATATCAATTCACTCGAGGCCGGGTCAATCAATCGATATGACGTGATTGGCCTTTGCTGCTTCGTTAGGAGATGCGTCTCCTAACACCAATAATGTATTTTACAGCACAGGCTCTACTTTTATGATATATCACACCAACGGCGATCGCGTTCAAGTGGAATATGGACGGAATGGTGGTCTCTTTCATAGAGTTCACCCTAGCTTCTAGAGCGATCGATTTCTATGACCTCTAGGGATGGTCTGTGTGGTGGGAATCATTCTGTTTGTTGCTTGAATTCGAACATCAATCAGAAAGCAAACTTCATATTCAGATAAACTTTTCAGCCGGCCCACTCCGAAAAGACACAATAGACTTACTTTTCACTCTTATTTATGCTAGTGCCAGTCCCTGCCACGACCGGACTTTTAAATTCGCCAGGCTTTCGTTAGGTGGCTGTATCGACCACTTTACCTTTAGTCTTTATTTAGGCGCTATCGAACTATCGTGTCTGAACGCCCAACCACATTCGCTTGTGAGTAATGTTCAAATTCCCCAACCTTCTTGTGGCATCTGCGCCTGTCGGCCCCTGGAAAGTCTATGGGGATGCGACAGCTGCGATCAATTGTGGGTGATGTTCAACTTGAAATTAACCAAATCCCCGACTACTCATTAGTAATTAAACAATTATCCGAAAGTCATGAATATTTCATCCATACCTCCAGATTGTTTTTGGAGAGATGCTGATTCAAAATCCTCATTATCAGTGTGGACGCGCTGGAGGCGATCTTCCGAGGATTATCTTGAGCCGCTCATAGCATTGAATCCCGCCATCAACTTCACAGAACCACAAAAAGTTGAATTACTCAGACAGCATCTAGGATCTGAAGGTCAACGTCACTTCGACGCACTTCGTGTATATGACAGAACGTCCTTACCTGATGCCTTGGTAACACTAGATGACCTATGGGGGTTACGCCAGCACGTGTTCACAGCCCGAATGAATCTCTACCAACTTCGTCAATGTTCGGGGGAAAATATTAATGATTTCATCGTCCGTATCCAGCAAGCCATTCCTGACTGTCGTTATAATGAAGTTGCATCCACGAAGTTTAAAGAAACTAGGGTGATTCAGTGTTTACTAGTGGGTGTCCAAGATACTAAAATCAGAGAGGGACTGTTGTCCAAAGAGGAGTCAAAATTAATTGGGACCGTGCATGTTCTATTGCGAGGCAACGGGAGAACTTAACAGGACAGTTCACTTTATACCAACCGTCTTCGGCCCCAGCTACTGTACAACTGATTACACGGAATACATCTCCGCTCAAATCAAATAAGAATCCTATTCTTACATTCACGTGCTATCGTTGCGGTGAAAAACATGAAGCTGCGACGGATTGCTGTCACAAACAGTCGATGTGCCATAGTTGTGGGAAAATTGGCCACATTGCACGCGCACGCTGTTCGAAACAATCGCAATCTTCCAATTTCCGCTCTAGGACTCGAGATGTACGATCGATTGAAGGTCAGGAACAATCAGTTTCCTACTTGATTTCACATCACCTCGGCCATGTTTCCTGCAGGAATATCTCCCTATACAGTCGATTTGAACGTGGAAGGCCGCAACGTTTGTCTGGAAATCGACAATGGGTACACGTAATGTGGAAGTAAAACATGGGACGAAAACGCTTAATCTACCTGCATACATCGTAAATAACGAGAGCCCAAATCTGTTGGGTCGAAACTAGCTTGAACTCATGCCAGATCTACTCCTGTTTGTCAGACGAGTGGATAGCCACAACAGCCTTCCGGTACTATTGCAGAAATTCTCGTCTGTGTTCCACGAAAAAGAGCTGGGGAGGCTGAAGGATTTCCAGGATACCCCGACTAAATTTTATAAGGCTCGTACATTAGCGTTCTCTATCCGCCCAAAAGTCGAGGCTGAGCTCGAACGTCTGCAGACAAAAGGGCTACTCACTCCTGTCCGATATTCATCGTTGAGTGCTTCTATTGTGCCAGTACAGAAACCAGATGGTTCCGTTCGTATATGTGGAGATTACAAATTGACAGTGAATCAGGCCGCCACCATGGAACATTACCTCATTCCAAAAATAGAAGATTTATATGCTACACTGTACCGTGGTGAAAAGTTTTCCAAACTGGACTTGAGTCATGTGTATTCACAAATCGAACTTGACCCAGAGTCTAAGAAATTTACAACAATCAACACACATGGGATTATTTCAGTATTACCGCTTGCCGTTCGGCATCCATTCTGCTCCGGCAATTTTCCAACGCATTATTGACAACTTAACAAAAGATATTCCAGGTGTGTATGATTACTCAGATGATATTATTTCCGGACGTTCGGACAAGAAACATTTGGAAACATTCGAGTTGGTGTCAAAGTGTTTACAGGAAAATGGCCTGAAGTTAAAAAGGGAAAAATGTGCATTCCTGGCCAATGATGTACAGTATCTCGGTTTTCGGTTGGACAAGTGTGGACTACATTCAGTGTGGGAAAATTCAGACCGATTTTGGAGGCTCCAGCTCCCCGAAATGTGGATGAGTTACAATCCTTCATTGATATAATTACTCATTATGGTCGTTTCATTCCGAGAATTTCAACTGTCCTTGCATCTTTATACAGTTTACTAAGGAAGGAAGTTCGATGGCACTGGGCATTTAAGGAACAATTGGCATTTGACACTATAAAGAAGGAGATAAGCAAATCTAGCTTATTGGTTCATTACGACCCAACTAAACCCATAACTATTCGCTGTGATGCCTCGCCATGGGGTGTCGGTGCCGTACTAAGTCACAGAATGGAGGATTCAACTGAGAAGCCAATTGCATTCGCTTCTCGCAGTCTAGCGCCACCTGAAAAAAACTACGCACGGTTAAACAAGGAAGCTTTGTTGTGAAAGTTTCACCAGTATATCTGGGGAAGAACCTTCGATATATACACAGACCATAAGCCTCTGGTGTCCCTCCTTGGAGAAACAAAAGGAATCAATCAGATGGCGTCGCCGTGAATGCAACGCTGGTCACTTCTTCTGTCTGCTTATAATTGCAAAATTTCCCATATTTCGAGTAAAGCAAATCAGGTTGCGGACGCTCTCAGTCGAATGCCCCTCAATAACACTCCAGAAAATTCGTGGAAGCTCACTGATCTAGTTCATTTGATGCAGTGCCCGAACAAGCATCCAGTATCTAGTAGAGATATTAGTCGAGGAACAGAACAGGATTTCCTTTTGTCCAAAGTTAAACGATTTGTTTTTCAGGGCTGGCCAACGAGTAGCGATGATCAACTAGCGCCGTATTTCACTCACCGTATGGAACTTAGCCTGGAGGAGGGTTGCTTGCTCTGGGGTTCAAGGGTCATTATTCCGCCACAGTCTCGAAGAAATATCCTCAATGAATTACATGACGGTCACCCAGGTGTCAGTCTTATGAACGCCTTAGCTAGAAATTATATATGGTGGCCGAACCTCGACAAGGATGTGGAACAATTGATTCGTAGCTGTGAAACCTGCCAAACTACTCAAAAGATCGCTCCTCTTGTTCCACTGAGTCCTTGGAGATGGCCGGATAAACATTGGGAGCGTGTTCATATAGACTATTTTGGTCCAACGGAACAAAAGATGTGTTTATTACTTATCGATGCTTATTCGGAGTGGATTGAAGTTTATCCAGTAACAAACGCTACATCAGAAATCACCGTTTCGTGTTTCCGGAATGGTTTCAGTAGATTTGGAACTCCTCAAACTATCGTTTCTGACAATGGCACCAACTTTACCAGCAAGGAATTTCAGGAGTTCATAATAAACAATGGGATCCGACATGTGAGGACTGCTCCTTATCATCCAGCGTCCAACGGGCTAGCGGAACGTACAGTGCAAACAGTTAAAAGCGGACTAAAGAAACAGTTTCATGCACCGCTTAACACGAAGCTGGAAAAATTCCTTTTCACTCATCGAACGGCCCCAACTGAAATTACCGGGAAAAGTCCAGCTGAGCTGGTGTCTAACCGGAAGTTACATACTCGTTTGAACTTATTTTTCCCGAATGCTCGCCTCAGAATGCAAGACAGACAGGAAAAAAAGCGAAAATACTGTACGACCGGAGATCATATGATCGCGATTTAAATGTGAATGACTCAGTCTGTGTAAAATTACCACATAAAGAAGGTTGGAAACCCGGATAAATCAGGGCGGAAAACAGCCAGACCACTGAAATCGTCCTACCAGATGGCCGGACCATCACAAGACACAAAGACCACGTGCGTCCTCGCCCCTTGTCCACCACACCAGAAGAGCCAACCTCGGACTATGGCTTGAACCACGATTCTGCTAGGGAAGAGAACCCGTTACCGGAACAACACCCGCATGAAGAGATTTGTTGCCAATTCTGTAGGACGCGCATACCAGTGAAACCAAGCCAAATTATGGGGAGAAGGAATGTGTCATCTGCGCCTGCCGTTGCCCGCACGTTACCTGTCTACCTGTACACGCGTGTGTCGCACTCGCTCTCACCCTGGCTCCGAACGATCCAATCGTGTTACTCACACAATCGATTGGTTGATTGTTTGTCTTATCTATGCCTCATCGTTCATTCTCTCGTGTTCGATACATCTACGCGCTATTGCCGTCACGTGTTCTCATTCTACTCTGGGCTGACTACGTGTCAGAACTCGTAGTTTAACATGTGTTCTAGATTGTAACACTTCAGCAGAGGAGACAATGACTGTGTTGCATCGTTGCGCGTCTTGTTTAGATAAGCTCTTTAGCGTTCTATCCATGCGTCGAATGCAGCAACAGTTTGTCTTGGTCGTTAGGCCATCACCACTTTCAAACTAGTGCAGTTTGGTTAATCTGAAACTGCGGTTTTCTCTTCCTTGATACTGTTAATAGTTTATTGTTGTGGGCGTTGTAAGTTGTGAAAATGTGTCGTAACTTGACAGTTAACTTTATCAAAACAACCAATGCTCCGTCGTATTGCTGACCAAACGAATGGGATCTTTAAATGGTTGTCAGTTATCCCTTGAAATATATGCCCATTCTGAAAGTATACGCAAGTCTGAATGCAAAATGCTCCCTCAAAGCTGACTGGTTCATGTCCTTCGGTTGTCCAGGAAGGTGTGTTGAATTAGAAGTACTATGTATTGCGAAAGCCAGGCTGGTATTTGCTAACTTGGGTTTCCCGCAGCGCCGGCTTAAAGTCCGCCTCTTGTTAAGGAATGGATTGTGTCAGGCGATTGTGCACACACTATCGCTCTACAGTTACAAAACCCAGCCACTCAGCATCCATTGTGTTCGTCGAGTTTGCTGTCTCCATACGTTGGCATCATGATGAGGTCCGACAGCTTGTATGGGAAAGACTTAGTCAACCTACGTGCAAGGTAATCACACTTCGTCGATTGTGGTGGCCTGGTTACGTCTTGCGTTCGCTCATCTGTCACGTACAGTTTCACGTTTTGTCTGTATTCGCTTGGTGTAACTGAAATACAGCACAGTAGGTCGCCTTCGGTTTGGCTTGAAGTTATGCGGAAAATAACTTGATGATTGTCGTGCCATCTCTTCCATGCTTTACGGATCGAGTCTAAAAAGTTCTAATTTACTGATAAGTCATTTAGTAGAATGGATAATTTGGAAGAGGCCCGTTCGTGACAGATCTGGGCTTCGACTGGATTTGAACCAGCGACAAAAACAAGTCATCCGTGTTACGAATCCACGTCGTGGTTCTGTTTGTTACTGGTTGAATACACCGAGTAATCCGATTGAAAGGCGAAGCTAGTGGCAACCATACTATTGTGGTCTCCTGGCTCTACGAATCACTAATGAGTGGTATGACAGATTTTTAAATTATAAAGTGATTCATGTGAAAAAACCTGGACTTGAGCCGAATTTGAATCGGCGATAGGAATCGCGTACCCCTGTGCTGCATGGGTTCTACTGGCTAAGCTAAAAAGCCTCGCCTGGAGGCCGGGATTTTTAAATTAGGCCTCCGTTACTCAACCAGTCCATGGTGTTCACCAAACCATTCACTACCGTTATATTGCATATACTGTCTATTTCCTTGACGACTTATCATCGTGTGCTTTTCTTCAGACCCAAAATTACGCGCTGCACTAAATTGTCTAAAAGTTACTTTTCGTCGTTTTTGGTTTTGTTCTCTTATCTCTTCTATTCATTCTTATCTGCGAGATATCTTTCTCAGTTGATGCGTTGCTTGCCCCCTCTTCTACTTTCAGAATGCCCCATCTGCCGTGCATTCGATGTCAGCAAAGGAATCCTCCCAACTGCTCACTCTTGTAGAACAAGCTAGGGCTCAACTGACTAACAGGTAAGCGTTTAGTCTTGCTAATCTCTCATCCTTCATTGAAGTGGCAGCTTGCCCGGATTTCTGGCTTCTGGTTCGGCTTTTTTTAAAGCAGTCTTTTTATATATCGGATAATTATATAAGTCCCGGATGCAATCTTCTTTACAACCTTCTTCCAGTTTGTCCAATTTTGTTTTACGCTTAGAATCTCCAACTGTACCGTCTTTAGCAGTGTTGGTGGGTTCGATGTCCAGATCAACTTCATTTTCATAGTTCAAGTATCTGTTAATTTTGTTTGCTTGTTGCGTTTTGCCTCTGACTCAAAAACTTCTTCAAACCGATTACCAACTTGTATTCAGAAGTTTTCCTGAATTAACATTTTCTGAATCAATGTAAACGGCAAAATTTAAAACGCTCAACCACTTGTGGAAACTTCTGCTCTGCAGTCAACATTACACAGTTGACAAACCAGATTACCATGCCGATAACAGAAATCAAATTGATCAAACTTCAACACTTTCTTTCCTTATGTTTACACATATAACAGGGGATCAACCACAATAGAGCCTTACGGAACCAGTGCAAGTGAATGAGTACTAACAAGTGTGCATTTTACAATTAGTAAATGAACGTACAAGGCTACGGTTATCAACCGAGCGGTTGATAAACTGCGTGGTTGATCACGAATACGATGATCACATGTGATAGAGAGATCGGAACAAGGGAAGATCGGTGAATTGGAGATGAATATACAAGGTCAGTTGAATTGAAGCCGAATAGCATCATGGATAGTATGACATGATTAACTTGGGTGTTCTTATTTGGAATTACGAAAAGACCGAGGAAACGCACAAGTCACGAATTTTTCTGCAGTCAATTTCAAACATATCCAAAATCTTGTTTTTACTTTTTGGTGCAAAACGCCTCAGGTATCTGATTAGTCTATCACATTTGTCCTTCACTCGTGCTGCTCCCAATTGCAACCGTTTACCTTCAAACCTTTTGTCATTCTTCTTTCCAGTTCAATGAGCCAGCTACTGATGATTCGCAATAAGCCCGGCTATTTGGACCGTCTTATCGGTCGCATGACTGATTTGAAAAACCAGGTGACCCGCGTCAAATCACGGATGCTAGACGCGCAGCTACAAATCGACGAAGCCTGTTCCGAACAAGAGCATCAGGCTGCAGCCTTGGTTCAGTACCGAACCCAATGCAAACAGCTTGTTTCTTTTGTGAGTTTTTTCGTCTACTACGTTAGTGACTGCTTGTGATTTTTATGTCGCCATGACCTGATATATTTACTTAAAATGAATAGTATAACTATTATAGCTGAGCTCATCGTGTCAATGGTTTTGTTGAGTGGTATTGTTCTGATTTAGAAGTTTTCCGTATCCCATTGGTGTGTTGGAACTTTGTCTCCCATCCCCATGTTGTCTCTTAATCTGCTTACTCTCAAATGTTTGCTTGTTACCGCGATTTGTTACAAATCGAGTACCACTCATGGTTGACCGTGCGTAACCTGCGCCTTTCCCATAGGTGATTGCGACTGAACGACGAGCTGTGTTGTTTCGATGATGCCTCTCGTAAACTCAATGGAGTAGCGGTTCACAAGCTGACTTCGCAGGCACGAGGACTGTGATCCACATTTTTGTTCGAACTATACTACCGACTAGCTGGTTCTAGTAAGAACCGAAATTGAGTCCAGCTTGTTGACAGCAATACTTTTCTGAATATAAGACAGATCACGTCACAAATCAACCCAGTGAAACAGTAATCTCTGTCTCTGTATTTGTGTTCGTACGGCCGGTCTAGTTTGTACAATGCTCTTGTGCAGTCGCCTAATTTCAGGTACCTTGTGAGATTGATAAATGGATTGAGAATTACACAATGTGTGTGATGTTACTAACCCCTTTCTCGTTCTTATCTGATGCATCGGTTGGACACTCATACGGAACACTGCAAAATATGGACCTCTATGGCAAACTTCGCAATCATTAGGACTGTTAGCGAGGTATTTAGACTCTTTGTTTCATGTGAAAGCGCCTACTGATTTGGATCCCGACTTCGAACCTCTTGCCGTTCACGTTTGTTAGGCCTTTCGGAATGTTATTTTTGGTGCAATCGTTGTATACTACTTTGAATATATCAGTCGATGGTGTTCAACTTGAAATTAACCAAATCCCCGACTACTCATCAGTGATATAAGTAGTAATAAACTAACGCTATTTTACCTCTAATAAAAGGAAACTAATTGATATTAACTGAACACCACCCACACTTGATCGCATCCGTAACATTCCGATGAATGTTTCCATCTAACTCCTTTCGAAAAGAAGCACTAAACTCAACCTTCCCCTTGTTGGAGTTTATCAGTAGCGTACATTTTTGCCACGGCCGGCATTAGAACTCCAACCAAGCTTTCCCGAGGTAACCGTGTTGACCATCACGCCATTGGCTTCACACTTTGCACGATTGTATCACCATATGCAAACGATCAGCCACATTCGCTCGCAAGCAGTGCTCGGATTGTCGAATCATTTCAAGAGAAGTCATAGTAACTATCCTGTTCACTCCACTCGATGACTCCGTAACCATGACTGCTCATGAATCTGAAGTCATAGAAATCACCAAACTTGTTGAGCGGTAATTTGCCTACTGATAAGTAGGAAAGAATTTTCGTCGCTGTAAGTTAAACGACACTCGTGATTAATCGTTGTTACCGTACTCTCATGGACATTTTATCCCAATTCCCTTCGAAAAGGTGCTATAGTCGAGTTTTGCTCTAGTCAGAGCTCGTCAACAGTGCGTATCCTTGTCATGACCCGCTAATTTTATAAGAAATTTGAACGAATCTTTGTTAAAGCCCTCAATTAGTTGTAATCAGGCCAACAAAAATAACAGTTAGGCAACGTGGGAAAATGCAAGTGTACGCTAGATTTGCAGCCTATTTCTAGGGAGTTCCCAGAGATTTCACGCGTTTTGCAGAGTGGTAGACGTTGAACACTGGTAAGTGCCGAAAACTGTCCTCTGGCCTTCAGAAACAAAATGGTGACTAATCCTCTACTTTATCCATTTTGAGCTGAACCGATCGAATTGAGGTGAATGTCTTCATGATGGATGTCAGTCAACTTGTATCCACTTTTTTTGCATGTGTACCTACTTGGACATCTGACCAACTTCTATTTTCAACTAGATACATTTCAGTTAAAGCCTAAAGGCTAACCAATCCGTCGACTCTTCATTAGTACAACGATTCTTTCCATTTTTCAATGCAGATGGAAAAAGAATTAACTCGGATTTGTAACCGGAAGATTCAAATTATTGGTCAGGTGCTTGATCTGTGATTACCACGTGCATTCCTCGGTTCATTGTCTTTGATTTAATGTGTGTCAGTATATACTACCTATTTGACTTCCGGCAACTTATTTTGGAGTTTTTCAAATGAATTCTCATGTTAAACTTCAACCTACGCCTGTTTGTTTGCTATTTAAATTTTCTCTGTTCACTGTCCGTGTTGATCTTAATGGTCTGCAGGAATTTGAATATGTTTGAAGCATTCACAATTCTAAATGACTTGTGATATATCAGAAGTACTAGTTTTTGGGTATCGCCTCGTTGTGTTTATAGGCTATGTGAAGGAGTTGCTAACTTTGGGGAACGTTTACTGCGCAAACTGTTGATCACCATTCCGACGAAATAATCGACCAAGAAGGAATGAGTAGATTCTGAAGTGAACGCGCAAATTGTTATCACCAACGGTCTGTATCAATTTTTGGTAAGGGTCACACTTACTAGACTGAAAGAGTCTCCTCATTGCAGAACGTGCAAGCAATCAAATTCCACGCACAAACTGCTACGAGCGAAACTTGGGTCGATCAACACCAGCTACTCATAACACTGTTCAGGTGCTACATCGGAGCTGTTTTTAAAAGGTGGTTATTAAAACTATTTGTTTCAACACGTATCGGATTTAAACAACTGAATTACTTGGGTTAAGTGCACTTTAAACGAACCATGCTTATTGTCCAATCACAGTCGGTAAACACTTGTTTCTCCAATGAAAAAGGCCACGGTTTTTTCGTTAGATTGTAACTGTTTAGTGCCTCTGATTTTCCCAACGCACTGGGCATGCAGGTGACGCAATGCCATAGGACGAAGAGAAGCCCCTTAGACGCTTCATCAGATGCGATTGCATTCGCTCACATCTCTGTGTTGGATGCGACGGACAGTGGTCGATTGCTTTGAGCCTGATGGAAACAGAATTTGGTTGATTGCTGCGTTGTGCAATTCCTCCGACTATTCAAAAGAATGCCAGTTGGTAGTGTTCCAACGTGGCGTTGGAGACGCAGGTATGGGGGTTTTGATCTTTGCTGTTCATGAGCATGTGATGATAAGTAACTTCGAAGGATGTTGCTTTAACCAAGCGAATCGACCTTTCCAACGCTTCTGATTTTCCAAAGAAACCGTCACTAAAGAGAGTTTGTTGACTAGTATGCAGTGACATTGAAGGAGATGGTGAGAACTGGCGACTTTTGCAAACGCCTGAAGGACAATCTCGTAATGATGGAATAGCCCTGGGCGTTCGGGATTGCCATGACAAACAATTTGCCGATAGTGTCTATTTGTAACTATGATGTAGAGGACGAAAGATCTTGACAACAAAAACGAAACGAAGATCTATGCAATTGACCAAACACAAGCGAGGTTCGCAGCGTATTCACCATTTTTGCGGCGGCAATCGTGGACGACGAAAAAAGTAGTGATGCTTTTGGAAAAACTGCATGATGTATCAGGCAATCCAAATCACTTTCGATCCATGGAGAGATGGAAATCCAACAAACGCTTAATGGTGTTCGGGATGCTCGTAAGTCAACAGGAATTTCATCATCATCGAATACAGCAGTACGCCATTGGTTTTCGCACATACTCGACTACCCTACAACCTTGAAGGAAAAACAGGTCTCAGCCAAGAAGAAAAGAAAGGAAATGGAGATAGGGAAACTTGATTATTAGACAGAAATGACTACTCATACATTCAACATCAAGATGTCTACACCTTGCAAACAAACAGTGGAACTATAATTGAAAGTAAGGCGTCATCAGCAAAACAGTTTGTATACGGCTGTTCCTGTCTGGCGTCGTTAAGTGTACTTGCTTCACAGATAACTCAGTTGAACAATGGAAGCATCCACGCCACTGTCAGTCACGAGGACCGCAGCTCAAGAGACGAACCCGATCTACAGCGGCCAACCCCTTAGTGAACAACTTTATTTCTCTAAGCCAGGTCATCATCTGCTCATGTCGAACCTTACGTCAGTCAGGCGCAGCATCGGCAAAGAGTGT
This sequence comes from Paragonimus skrjabini miyazakii, assembly GCA_014338405.1. Lineage (NCBI taxonomy): Eukaryota > Metazoa > Platyhelminthes > Trematoda > Plagiorchiida > Troglotrematidae > Paragonimus > Paragonimus skrjabini miyazakii. The sequence goes on along the minus strand of JTDE01001579.1, from coordinate 65,296 downwards.
ACGGTGTGGTAGGCGATCAGCTGGCATCCTTACTACATGAAAACTTAACTACTAGACAAAAGTGCTCGCTTGGCAATCACTACCAGATATCCGCTTCCTAAACACTTGCTCATCCGTTGGTGCCATCCGATACGAGCAGTCGAACGCAGAAATCAATGATCACATACTTGAACACGATTCACGTCTCCTACTCTGAGTGGCCATGTTTCCTTACCGTAAATTAATACATTTTTTACAGTCGCCCTATCTATGCCACCATTAAGCGTAAGAGAGACGTCCAAGATTAACGAATGCCCTCCTAGCTTCGGAGGCACCGGCTTCTATTTTATTCCCTTTGCAGCTGCTTACACAGCTTCCCAAATACATAGACCGGTCAGCAGCCTCCATAACTTCATTGCCTGTCATTAAATCTAGATAACCACAGCAGTTCTGCAGGAGAACCTTGCACTTTGAAGCTGCTGCATTCCAATGTGTTGACAGAGTGCCAAATAGTATCTGACATTTTCTATGGTGTTTGAAAACTATCAAACAACAATTTGTCATTAGGATAATCAAGATCGGTCAGGCTTCCACAAGATGGAGATCTACGCCCACATCTTGTGGCGTCGCCTATGACAAAATCAAGAATAGCGAAGACGGTCAGCCTTGGAGTATGTCACTCTTGGTGTTAAAACAGTCGGGAAGTTCATCATCAACCCTAACCTGAACGACAACAAAGAGTAATGCTTCGACTGTTTGTTCAAATCACTGTTCGGTACATCCTTGTATTTAAGTTACTCTAGAAGTGTACATCGGTCGATTGTAGTTGAGGTAAACGGCCATTGTTGGTCAGCGGTACGCATGACGCTGTTCCAGAATTTGGCGCAGAGTGAAAATTTGATCGATACACTCGCCCAGGACGAAACGGTCTGTTCTTCTCTAACGTCTTCCTCCCGAGCTGCAGTAAGTCGACGAAGTACAATAGATGCCAAAACCTTAGTAATGACGGGCAAGCTAATTCCCCTGTGATTCTCGCAAGAGCCTCGGACTTCTTTCAAAAATATGAGAACTATTATCGAGCGACGCAGGCACAGGGAGATGGTCTCCGTCTTCCACACGAGTTGAAGCAACTTAGTCAAGGCCTCTGCTATGGCTTCCTCGCCTTCTTTGGAAATACCGGCATGAGGTCACCTGGGCCAGGTGCCCTATCACGTTTGAGAGCCGAATTACGGTTGTGGACATCCGTTCTGGTGAGTGGTTCTAAGTCGACCGACAAGGGTACTTATGAGATCGTACTTATTACGCGCTCAACCGTTCGGCTTGAATCTCAATCCGAGGAGGTGTGAACAGCACCGTTTACTGGAAACAAGTCAAAAACTAGACCGCAAAGGCTCCGAATATATATGGCAAACGCGTACCACATTGCGGTCAAGATACAAAACGAATCAGGCTGGACGATCATATATGATAGTCGTTGTGTTAGAACGAATCGCGTTATGGGGACACCAGTAAGCAGACGAAAAGAAAACAGTTCAGTAAGTGTTGAAAAGTACAGGCGTCCGATCGTTCAGCTGCAATCGGCTTGGCTATTTGGGATCATACAGATCCATTCACTCGACACTGAATCTGCCTCAGACACTGGGAACCGAAATATCCCGACTTCATTTCTATCTGCTGACGGTCGGTTCACTTTTAGGCTTGTACAATCTCGCAAGTGACGATACTCCCCGAAGCTGGATCGATTGCGCGATTCGTCTTGTCTCTTAACAGTAGCGCTTTGCAAGTTTGTGGCGGTAGCACAGCAGAAGCAGGAGGCTAACTAAACTGATCTTCAGTGTTCCTTCTAGAGCTCTAATCTGCACTTATTAAAGTTGTGTATGCCGTCTGTCTCGTTGATTGTTTCATTAGCAGACGGACACCCTGGCCCAATAGCACGGACAAGCTTGAAGAGTCTGCTAATGTCCCCTGAGGCAAAAGCGGTTTCCATTTCATTAACTTTCTCCTTTAGTCAAGATTCACGATAAGACTACGCTTTAGCTCTTTATCGATATCCCTCTTAAACCTGTTGTATGGATTGCGGTGAGGAATATTCCGTCTGACATCTCGAGAGCTCTCTGAGATTCAATGTCTGTTTAAACTATAAACCACAATGCCGCACACTGTGGGCTTTGGGTCCCTTCAAGATTTTTGGGGTTACCACTGCCAAACTTGGGTTCTAGGTTAGTTTGGTGTATAAAAGATAGCGGTCAGATCGGAGCAAAAAGCATTCTCAACGCCGACGTCACTGCGGTCAGTTGAAGCATAAGCAGACGCAGTTAAAGTGGTTCTGAAGATTTGACGTCTGGAGATTGTCCTAACGGAACCTACCAAATGGATGGTTTTGAGTCTACTGCTAATGTGTGGCAGTTAAGCATCAGTGTAAACCACTGATATATTTCTGTCTATGGTGATGATGAACGTGAATTCAATTTACCAGTACGGTTGCGGCCATCATGCTGAGAACTTCCTACTCCCACCTGACGAGTAGCGGCAATCTTAGAATCACCTCAGTTGTACAACCAGTATCGAGTAGACGGAGCTGGTGTTTTTAGTTCGATACCTAGACTAATGTGTTGAATTCCAGTCTCTGAAGTGTGGCAGACAACGATATTCAACAAGTGTAACGTTCATGCGACAGCAGCTGGTTAACCTACTTGCTCAAAAGAGAGAACGTTAAGAGTACCTATTTTAACTCGTATTCTAGACTTAAGCAAGGCAGTGGGGAAACCGGAAGTTAGGTAATAAAAGGGACTTATGGGGATAGTGTTACTATAATTAGCTACATCTGATGTGGGACTTTTTACAACACGCCCTCAGCCCACTATTGCACGATCCGTTTCCTTCTCTTTCCGATTCATAAGGTCTAGGTAAGCTAAACCGGGAATTGAGCCGGCAACTCTTCGGTTTACTAGCTGAAACCCTTATCCGCTCAGCCACCAATCCAGTGAGCACCGGTTGTGAACAATGTATTTGTGGTATCGATGTATAACTTGTTCACACTACGTTAGCATGGGTGGATACAGTCCATCTTGGGGTACCAGTGTGCACTGGTTACGACCGTTAGTGATTGAACTTGTGATGTTTCGCGACGCTCCCTTTCTCAAACTTACAATCCAAGTTCTACTCATGGGTTTGGCCACCAAACTGATAAGAACTTTGGCTCGTAACACGAAAGGATTCCGGCTCAGTCATTGAGTGATCGCAACCCATGCACATGGTGTATAGTAATTTAGTGTTGGGGGCGGCCGTAGTAGTAGTCACAGCTGACATGGCAATGAAGGCCATCAGGAAGCGCACTAATGTAAACACTCGTCAATACCTAATCTACCTACTTGAACGTCCAAGTCTAAAGCCAGTACTGCAATGTCTGTACGCAGGGACCGCTGTTGATGGGAATCCGGTCAACTAGCGTCTACTGTGCGTATGCGTTGTAGGCAGTTGCAACACTGCCTTAACTGAGGGCCTTATCCACAGTGTCTCCAGACAAACGTACGTTCCACGCGCATTGTGAAACAGCTTACGGAGTTTAAATATACAGTGTAACGATAGAATCCTGAAATCGTGTTTCAACAAGATGGTAAAAATCTCCAATGTGCATGTAAGAGTCGCCTGTTGATCTATCTGCATAAGTGTTTGAACACCAAAGATGACCACTTTATCTGGTGTTCGGGAGGCAAGCCGTAGACAACGATATCACCCTGATATTCTGTGCAGCATTACGGCGACTGTGACGTCCGTCGCGAGCAGCAGGTCAGGTGAGTTTCTGGCGTATTTTAAAACAAGATTATGGAGTCTTCACGTAGTCATTTGACAAACAGCGTAGAAATTAGTGCGAGGTCATGACGAGACCGCACCGTGACGTAGTGTGGTGGCTTGTACATACTCATGACCTCGGGTTAAACTAGACATTGTATGACACAGGCAGAGTCATTCATGTCAGGCAGGCCAAGAAGTAGAGATCTGACGAGCTACATTCTTCTAGTCCTCTGGGTTAGAGGTTAAAAGAAGGCCAGCGTCTTTTTTCGGAAATAGTACTATTTCTGATACACAGCCAGTTACCCACCACAGTAATTACCAGAAATGAGGAGCCAACAGTAGCGTGTTTTGCCTGTCCACCGTGTTGTATACAGCAGATAGAGCGATCCGGTTTATACTGCGAAGCTACCCGTACAGTATGGAGTTAGTGGTGTTGAATATTCATGGACTGAAATACTGCCAGGATACCCGGTCCTAGACAGAAGGACGACTAGGGTTCTCAACCAAAGCAGGTAGGTGACAGTGTACTGGAACTAATACTACTTTTTCCGGAAAAATGGTACTAAGAGGCGCATCTCCTAACGATCACACCATAACGATCGAACAACCCAGACATGTGAGCAAACGCCCGTGCGTTATTTGGCCTGTTTTTGGTGCCCTCTGTAATGTGATTTGTTCTAACGATCTATCACATATGACCGTTTCATTTCATTCGCCGTGCGTTTGACTGAGATGTGTAGGTGTCTCATTTCATTTGTTTCGCCTCTTGTCCGGCATACATGGTAATCCCTCCATCCTGTAAATTTAGTCACTGTGGCCTAATTTTGACTCCTTCTTCCAATAAACGGTGTTGCTGCGTCTCTTCTCTTTCTGGGTCTCGGGTCAAACGATTGAGCGGGTAACCATGGGGACGATTCAATAAATGCCTACCTTCCTACCCTCAACCTGGAGGACCAGGAGACTGTGATTCGTCAGACCTCTGCCTATTGGCCTGACTTGTGCGAGTGACTGTTGGTGCAATCCTCACACCGTCGGGTTTAGCCCAATAGGTCATCGAAATGTGCAACCCGTCAAGGTTCAGTCTTGTGACTCAATCCGAGTTTTGTATTGAGGGCCGACGGTGGTGATGCCAGTTAGATTCCAGTGTATCTTTGATTCATATAGATTTAACATCACCCACAATTGATCGCAGCTGTCGCATTCCCATAGACTTTCCAGTCGGCCCCTTTCGAAAAGAAGCACTAGACTAGAGTTTCACCCCCATTAGGGCTCGTCAGTAGTGGATATCCTTGCCACGGCCGGAACTTGAACCACGGACACGCTGTTCATGAGGTAACCGTGTTTACCACTGCGCCATTGACCTCAGGGTAGGCACGACCGAATTATCATATATGAACACTCAACCACTTTTGCTTGTGAGTAATGATCAGGTTGTATTTTTAATTGTTTTTGCCGGCAAGTCAACCTCAATTGTTATCCGTAGAGTACAGTGATGCTCGACTATGGATGTGAAATGGAATAAGAACGTAAGTGTTGGGAAAGTAGTTTGCCTACCAGCAATCCGGAGATCGGCAAATTTTGTATGATTTATATTTTTCATTTTAAATTATGATTCGACTCTAATTCTGTTTGGATGCCATTCGGACGGTGGGTTTCATGATCTTCCACCCTGTCAATTTACTCCATGCGTCTAACAGCACTTGTGTTCGCCTATTATTTTTCTGTGCTTACTTCTTCTTGGTTTTGTACGGAGTGCTGTTTCTAACCTTGACTGTTTTACCAGCTCCGTTAACTACGGGTGGTGTTCTGTTAGCCATCCTGGGGAACTGTTTTCTCTATATAAACGTAACAGCGACATTAGACGAGTCTACTGACTGAGTCAATCGTTGAAAAATTCAGGTACTATTCGCTTAAGACTTGAACTTAAGCTTTTGAGTGGTGTTGTTCTCCGTTGGGAATAATATCACTCGCCGAGTTTAGATTATATTTCACTGTGACTAATTTAAGTTCGCTTTTACACGAAGTTTGCTTTGTCCATCGTGCACAGTCAGCTGGTATTAAGTGAATTTTGCTGTCTAACCATCTTTATGCACTTCTGGTTGCTTTGCTTAACTTTGGGAGTGACGATCTCAATCGAAATATTTCAAAAACGTCTAATTCAGGTACTCGTCAAAATCGAACGGTCGATGTGTGTCTCGGATGGTGTACTGATGTACGGTTGGACGACCACGGAATGTGACCAAAATCTGTAAAATTTTCCACAGCTGTGCACGTGACAAATGATAGCGCTGTCACTAGGTGAAACTGATTTTCGGGCAACGGAAGTAACGCTCCGTGACCGCCTACCCGTATCTGAGGGACCTAAGATCGATTCGGAATATGCCGACCCTCGAGGTTGGAAAGCAGTTTCGCTTTCAAATGGTGAAATCAACTTCCTTAATCAGTTCCCGTCAGAGGTGGCTGACATCATTAGTCCATTTCGGCAACTGACACTCGAGATTCACGTGGATACGGGGTGACGTTGAGCAGTCAGCGTCTGATGAAACCAAGAGACCCTTGTACTGGTGTATTACAATTCTGAGCTTCCTTTAGTAGTTCAGTCTGATAGCATGTAATTCGTGCTTGAAACAGTGCTCTATTACAACACAGCTTATTAAATCAGAGGCGGAGTTCTCTATACTATCGAAATATACTATGCAAAAGTTGAAAATTAAATGTTACCAGCAAATTTTCTTCTGCATCGTTTCGAAACTCACATTCGAGTGAGGGATAGAGGCACACACAAACCTTTGATAACCACTGTTAGATCAATTTTTATCACTGAGTTACACGTTGTCTGTGAATTCACCAGCATCAGCTGAGACAGTCTGATAAACGAACCGATCCTACGAGGCCCGAAAACGATGGTCGAAAAAAGGATGTTTTACGGTGCTTAATAATTCACACCTGGAATGTGCATCAAACGAATGTCCAAGTAAACGAACATGGAATAACCGAGCTGCAGAGCTGGCCGAAAATGATCGAAATTTAACCTCACTAGAACAACTTAAACCAGAATTTGTGAGACGTGTTACACTCAGTGGGTTCAGAAAAGCTTAGGAAGTTTACAAGTAAAGTTATTACCAAGATGAAATTCAAAGATAGATGGCGACCATCTGAAGATGGTCAGCCCAGAACGTTTACTGAAACAAAAAATGTGTAGGAAAAATGAGGTGCGCCTTCCACGTACTAATCCAACGTTCTCCAGCAAATCAAAGCAGAAAATTTGACCATTTTAACAGTGAATAAACCTCAGAGTACCGTGATTAGACATCTTCGAAGAATGCTAAGTAGGCTGTATCACTATGGCTGAACTTGTCTATCAGTCTGGAGACCAAACGTGCGTTAGTGGTATGTTCTCTCGAGTTCCAGTGCTCATCATGCGACGTGTGATGCTGAGTTTGAAGCCAGTGCCAGGATAGTATTGATGAACAGAAGAGTGGATCTGCAGGATGCAACTGACAAGGAACGTACTTAAAATTTTGATTTACATGGTGAGAAAACGGTTGGTTGCAGGGTAGAAAAAGTCTGCCTGAAGAACTCGTGGTGTATTTCAAGATCATGGGAAATTCGATAAAGAGATCGAAGGGATTTTCAAGAGAGAGTGAGTAGTTATGACGAGTTTTGCAGTGCATTTTTACTGATTAAATCTACCTGGCGCATGGTGGGGTCAGTAGCCGTGTTTGAAGAACAAGGAAACTTTTCCAGTGGCCAACAGCACAGACGCCAACTCATGCAAAAAGCACTGCTTCAAACAAGCGAAAGTAACCGTTATACCAAAGAAACTTCAGAAAAGGCCTTGACAATCAGTCGCAGCTGATGTTTGTATACAGCGGAAACCAACACTTGGCTACAGTGGGCTGCCTCTCCCATTGTATGGAACTCGACCGGCTATGTGTCTGTTAGCTGCTGGCAATACCTGGACTGCTACCCTTACTTCGCCGTTCGCTTTCTGACAGTTCTAAGCCGGGTACTACTTGGCCACCAGGAGTTCAGCTGACAGCATTTTGATTTATTGAAAGATGATATGTGAGGTCTGATCGCTTGGCGAAGTTGTTACCTTTGACCAATTACGCTGTGTTGTTGAATTGCCGCGTGGAAATACACTAGAGAATTTGAAACCAAGTGAGGCTGTAAATGAATCGAGTAGTTGGAAAAAATTCGGTTGGTTATAAAAGTGCGGCTAGCACGTAAACGAAAACCGAGACTTAAATGAAGTGGTTGAAAATATAAATGAGGCTGGATGTTGAAGAATACCCACAGCTTAACACAAAGTCGAGTATTTTTGGGCACATGAAACCAGCTGCTCACAGAGGAGGCAGAGAGCACAAGCCAATGATTGGACCACATGACGACCTTCACAACTCAAGTGTTCCCTCGGACATTGTCCTAGCGCAGCAGCCAATGCGTGCAGTCGCAATCAACAAGGCCGTAAAATCTGAGTCCACTAGACCAATCATAAGCCAGTTCCGCAGCCTCAAAATACAATGGAGAAATTCTACTGCACTAAAGCGAAAGGCTTTTACACAAAAGATACATTCTTATGCCTGAAAGAGAAACCAGTATGGAAAAGGGTAAATTTATTTGTGAGAGTAAAACAAATTTTGTTGAATTATATCCGATTTTGAAGGTAGTGCTAGTCATCTTTCCAAAAGTGTTCGTCATAGTATCACTTCTGAAAAGAAATGTAATATAAGCAGTTTTATTGGGAACTCCCACAAGTGCACTTTCTGAAGGAATAAGTTTATTTCATTTCCTGACAGGGTGTTGTGGGAGGCTGTTAGCACGAAGAGCTTCATGCAACATTGTTTACTCGGCTTGTTGTCTGTCCTCAGACTATCTTTTACGTTGTATAAAACAACGTTGGTTCTAGTAACCTTTACACTCAACAGGAGCATAACTCGGAATTGGTGTATTCTTTTGTCCATATTGGCTTGCGTTACATTGAACGTCTTACGAATCCATCTGAACGATGTCTAATCAAAATGTTCAGGAATCGTAAACTGTTCTCTCGTTCGTACTGAAACGAAAATGTGGTGCCGTGATTCGGCTCGTTACAACCACCTGGAGAAAAAAGTCAGTGGGCACTGTTCCTTTCTGTTTCGTTGTTGAACCACTCCTACAGCCACGCCCAATCCATCGATTGTTTGACCACTGGGACTAAATAGCTTTTAAAAAGTTGTTATACAAACGCCGCATCTTCATAATAGCCCATCTTTTTCTGCAATATCACCGGTCACGTGTTCCGTATCAAACGAATCATTGTTATCTCCGAAATCTATGAAGTATCACCAATAGGGACAACCTTAATAACGACTGAAGCAACAAGAAACAAGTTTTAAAAGGTTTAAAGTCTACCAGGTCAGACTGAATTGAATTAAACGGTTTGTGGGGAAACTGGCTTGGTTTTACAAGTTGCTCAATAGCATTGTAGAATGGTTCCACGAGCAATCGAATTTATGAGGTTTTACCGCACTTATAAATGGTAAAATTGGTTTTATCTATTTCCCGATCTACGAAGCAACACTTAACAGGTGCTTACTGTTACGGAGCACATTAGCGCATAAGTAGGTTCATACCTTATTCCCCATCTGCATGGTCAGTTAGGTTGCGTAAACTCACATTAAGTGGAATGAGACTTTTTAGTACGTAGTAAAGTCAGTCGGTTCCCCATGTTTGTATTTAAAACGAATAACACCAGCTTTTTATGAGTGAATGCAATTGTCTGTTGTGAACGTAACGTTAATTTGCGTCCAGTCATTGGTGGTCAGATTTTCACAACCGTCACACCGAATAAAATAAAATCTCTGCACCCAACTCGATCGCGGGTAGCCTCTCGATAACATCTCCGTGTGTCTGCGATTGCAGTATACCGTATGTTCTGTTGTCATAGACTATCTCTGGCACACAACGACCTCTGTACACCGAACCTATTTTCTGCGTTTATTCGCACACTTGTTTTCATCATGAGATGTTGCAGCGTTTGGTTTTCTTTTCGACGACTTTCGCACTTTAGTATATAGCAAAAAATCAAGTAATCGCCTCAATTTTCTTGAATTGATATCTCTATATCAGCCGTTTCTCTTAATCCTTCCAACGGGAAACTGTTCGACATCTTTCAACTGGCTCTCACGTCAGGTCAACAGAATAGTCTTTGCCAGTAAGATAAAGATATCAAATGGCAGACATAATACGTATATTGCGGCTGATTAACTGTTGGGGCAGATACAGCTTTGGTCCAAGACATTCAGAAGTATACAAGACAGTTGGCCAGAACAACGGCAACAACACTATCGTTTTGTTTGTTTAGTTTCAGGTTTTGTTAGAATAGAATTTCTTACATATTCAGACGTCTGTTCACCTGAATAGCCAAACTAACACTTTCTCCTGTGTTCGCGTGCACAGTTCATCCAACCAGCTGAACGACGCCACCATTCCGTTACTACGCTGCCAATGAAACTGAATGATCCGAATTACCAACACGTAGCTCCCGGTGTCGCACTTGCAGCTAATTGAGTCGATGTCCCATTCACAGGCACGTGTGTTTGACCGTGCTCTATGCCTGACACGGGCATATGACGTGTCTGAGTCCTGGATTTTATTGGCTTAACGTGATGAGTTCAACATGGTTGTCGTGGCTAGTCAAGTGACCTGTGTGACTATCTTAACTTTTATTGAGTTGCACAACTTCTGCAGCTGTCTGAGCCCCACATTTCCATGGCTCTTCCTGACGGATCGAAAGTATGGTTATGGTTCCGTTAATCAGTTTGTAAGCTGCAATACATTGGGCCCACTTACCCCTTAGACTAGTTAGGCAGTCATTCTGATCACGTCGGGTGACGTTATACCCTGTATTGTCACGCCTTGATGTAGGCAGCTGAGTGATACAGCCGCATGACCGATTGTTAGCGTTGACGCTACCATATGGTGTGTGAATGTTGTGATACAGCACGCGAGCAATCTGATTACATGCACTAGTCACTTGATTCAACCTTTGGGTACACAGCGGTCCCGTTGCTATTCGCTATCTGTGTTGCGATGGCGACGCTGATGTTTGACCAAAGTGCACCTATGCAACTTACGTTACAGGATCCGCACTTCGGAGTAAAATGACAGCAACCACTAGGTAATATGCAAAACTAGGGTTTTCCGTGTTATCACCTTCATATTGATAATTCATACATCAACGGACATATGGAGGAGTGAAATTTGTGCGCTGTATGAACTGCAATCTTGCACTTGTTGCCGTCTCTTTATGTTTACAAGAAGGATGAGCTCAGTAAATCTATTGTTCAAGTGATGGAACAAAGGAGAATGATTGATGTGTTTGCAAGAATGCCGTTGGAGGTCTACCGTGTGAACAGGAAAGAATATTGCCGGACTAACAAAATAGGTAAAAAAAGAATCACTGAAGTGTTCAGTCAGAATTTTCTAGAAGTCCGGCTTATGTGTTATAGAAACCAAATTGTATAACTCAATGAATCTTCTACTCACTACGAGTCGTATTCGTTACATTGTAGCCACTCACAACGAGCATCCTAGTGTAGCGAAAAGGCGTTCTATAAAGCACACTTTTTATTGTTCAGCTCGCTAGTTAGCATGCTGCGCTCGCGTTTATGAGTCAGCATTCCTGTCCACAACACCCCCAGGTTTCCGTTCACGCGTCGTGTGCACTTCTGCCCGGTTTAGGCGTGTGATCGGCGCCGTCTGCCGGAGGGTTTTCCGCCTACCATTCTTCGTCCATTGGTCCGATTCCGTTGAGCGATGGCTCGTGCTGTCCTCCATCTATCCATAATGGGCTTTGATCGCATTCCACGGTGGTGTCGAGATATTCCCCCAAGTGTTGGAATAATCGAGCCTCCGATTTCGTCGTCCATTCTATTTTGTCTGCCATGTCTCGCCCGTTGGTCCGATCCGGTCGAGCGATGGCTCATCCGACTGCCCCCGTTGTTCGCCATCCGGTCGTTGAGTGCTTGTGGACGTGCCTGCCTTCCACGTTGAGGTACTCCGCCGAGTGTTTGAATGCTCGCACCTCCGGCTTGGTAATCCACCACACTAGTATAGTTGCGTTTTATAACATAAACAGATTTACCGCTGATGTTGTTGACAGCGTGCCCAAACTGTGCTGTCAAGGTATGGTTTCATACGATTAGAAAGGACGGTTTTGGAAAATCTATTTGATATGGCCGCCCTGGATGCTTGGATGTATTATACACAAGCTTTGGGCATATGGTTGCCTAGGAAAGAGTTCGGAATGATCCTCGCAACCGAATCAAGAGAACAGTACCCATCAACAACTATATTTCTAATATAACAGTAGTCGATAATTTGAGCAGAAGGAGGAAAACGTGTCAAACGCGTAGATGCTTTAGCATGATCAGAGTGTTGTGCAGTTCATGCGAACTAATATTTCTTGGCTCCCGCTACTCGATATCGATTAAGAATGTGAGAATTGCACGATACCCTATCACGATTGTGAATGCGTTACCGTAAGTACGCCACAATTTGATGTACACACTTCATCATTTTCCACTGCGACACACAAGAGTTCCTGTTGAACCCATAAGAGATTTATACGGCAGTCTCTTAAAACTGTGGAAAAGAAACGCACTTCAGTCCACCGAGGTTGATAGCTTGTTTGCAATAAGTAGAAATCCTTATTTGGGTAGCAGATAATCTATATTGGTTCACAGTTATTCAGCACTCACTGCTTTTTATAAATTCCAAAGTAACAACAAATGTAATACTGTCTTACGGCCATCTCCCCGCACAGAAATATTTGGAGTAATTAAGTGTAGACCATTTTAATACAGCCACGGCAAATTAACTGTGCACTATTTACCCATATCGTTTTGTACTGCCGAATGAAGACATTTTGAACATTTTTTCTTCATTGTGGAGTGATTTTCTTCCTACAGCCTGTCTTCTGTGTGAACCACTTATGAGAACAATTTCCGGTTAGATTTTATTTAAGATTTTCCTGCTGTGATATATCAAAAATATAATTGAATGGACTGATTTGTCATTCTTCAGAAAGAAATTTAGTCCAAATAGATATGTTTCAGTCTGAATAAACCCTGTGGCCAAACCAAACATCGGATTACATTCATTTTTGAATTACCTGTAAATAGGATAAGTCCCAGTATTTCATATGGACTCAGAATTAATTATCATGTTTTCTAAACATCTGGAATCATCAACTGTCCGACATAACAAATTACTCTTTAATTTCCTTAGCCGTATACCCTCTTCTTTTCTTTCTGTGATTGGCCTGTAAACGAGCAAACATCGGCCACAATATCAAAAGGGGTTATGAAAGGGTTTTTCCAAACCTGTTGGTCCCAGTGACCATCATCGAAGTAGTGAGCAAGAAGCGTAAATGCTAAGGGAATTAATTCACCTACTCTCCAGTAATCCCGGTGACCACGACCCCGTGGTTTAGGGGGCAAACCTCTGGACTGCAGTCTGCCACTTATTCGCTGGTTGTGAGTTCGACTGTCCCGCCGTGTTGGATTAATAAGGCCCAACTAAATCGAAACAGCTGTCCACCACTTCATTGGTGATCACCGGGACTAGCCGTTTGCAAATGTTTACCCGTTCTCTCATTAAAGACGATTGAGTGGGAAATCAAAGCGGTTACCTTTTAATTTGACAAATACACCTCAAGTGTCTCGCGGAAACGCGAACGTATGCTCCGTACTTTGGGATCGGTAAGAGTTTGCAGTGTGTGTGCGCAATTTTAAAAAAACACCGGTAAAAGTTTCCGAGCCCATCAAAAACTTAGAATTGCCTAACCGATGCAGGATTCGAACAATCCACTATCGTCTGCATCTTGTCACGAAGGGGTTCGATAGCCGGTGTGGAACTTTCATACCCTAGAACGATCATGCTGCACATTCCGAACGAGAAGTTGGGTACATTGACCGTAACCTGTAATGAAATGAGCGATCAGAAAGTATACACGTTTCCTAAACGTTCCTCCAAGGATGTCGTAGCTACCAGAACGTCATCCAAATGCAGCCAATCAGTTAGAAATCCGCGGTGGACTTCGCACATATGACTTTGGACAGTCTGTACGTTTTTGACAAGACTGTTTGCCACGTGAAAGTATTTGAACAATCTAGGCTGTACGGTAACCATTATCCTTAAAGTATTTGAAACACTGGGCATGACAGATTAGACTTAGTATAACCTTTTTATCAGATAGGTTTGCCGCTCTGTAAGAGACGTGTGTGGAATGAAATAGCCACTATCGTGGTGAGGTTATTTAGTACACTATAGCCGTCAAACAGATCCTACTGGTTAGAGATTTTTGCGGGCACTACATGTAATGGTAGTGATCGTGGGCTACTTACCGGCGGCAAGCTGGAGCCTTTTCCCGAGCCTATCTATGACGGTATTAATCTTGGTTGGGGCCAGAAGACGTGAATGGTAACTTATCGGCCGGCACTGTGTGACATTGTGGTGTGCCGCATTAAATGTTTCCATTTGTAATTCCCCAGAAGAACGAATCATATATGTAGTAACTGTGGGAGAATTTTTACATGCTGACCGTCCACAGTTCGATTAAACAACATTGACCGCCCGTATATATCGGTTCCCGCGAACGCCAAATTTGATTGAGTCGGGATCTGCATGTAGCAGATAACAAATAGAAATGTTTAAAAAATTTTATATCATCTACTGGAGAAGAAATGTTGGCTATACGTAAAATCCATCCGAATTCATTGTGTAGACGCATACTGAAATTTGACTGTCGTCACTTGTGTATCTTGAGTTGAGTACGATTTACTACGTGAGGACTGCAGTTCGGCTGCCGCTGTTGTTTAAGGGTTAGCGCTAACTTCTGCTCCTGTGTAGATGAAGAAATGTAACCCTGGAGTTAAATCTCTCTCGAAAGAAGGGCGTCGCTTAATTGCGTCGGCTAGCTTGTTTAAATGCCTGTGGCTGCGCCGTCTACAACTTGAAGAGCGTTTTCACCACACGCTTAGTATAGACTACGTTAGTTAGAGTCCAGTAGTCTAAACGAGAATCTATGACTTGACGTGGACACTCAGGATGTTAACTGTGGCTGTTGGACAAATACACGCAGATCATCATTACGAAGCGTTTCGTTCGTAGTTGGAGTTTAGAGACTTTCAATCTAACTACCCTACCATAATTTCCGTGTCTCTTTTTACTAGCGCTCTATCTCGCTGCTAAACTGTTTTAAAGACCCGTTGTAGGAGCGTACAGTAATTCTTGTGTGTACTTTGCAAAAACACTGTATTAACAGCTGTTGCATGAGCGACGCATATATTTGAGGCTTGCTAACCGTGTGTTCTAAATCTCAAAGGCTAGTTGATGGCTTTTTATCCCCAGAATGCAGTGTATAGAGTTGTTGCTTAGGATGCATTTTCCGAACAGTCACGTTTACTTAAGGATGGCTTGTTCTGTGATTTCACAGCGATCGTCAGGTGTTTTTAGTAAAATTCTCTTACTTAGGGCTATATATGTATATATATATATATATATGTCATGCGAAAGTAGTCGCACGGGCGAAGATTAAAGAGGAACGGCTTGTACTGGAGGCTCCCTCTTTGCGGAATTCGTTCAATCGACACGTAGATATAGGCAGTCACTACGTCAGCATCGTTGACACTGAAACGAAAAACGAGCGAAGGTAGACCGACAGGCGAACACGGTGAGCGGCAGAACGATCTCATCCGAATACATTCATTTGTTTGATTACGGATCCTAGTGTGAATTTGAAGCGTCACATTAAATCGTTCACTACTCAGTGTGTGCCTTTTTAATACTTTATATATATATATATATATATATCGGAGGCGACAGGCCGAGCTGTAGAATCTTGGTTGAATCGCAAATAGTATCCTTGATGATAAACTCAGTGTTCTCAACTACATCTCAGACTTCGAGGTCAACGTATGTGAACATAGACACCGCTAACGTGATAAGCGACATCGGTTGAGCTTGTTTTGAGCCAGAGTCATCAATAGCCCTCAGAGAACAATACTGTCTAAACTCATTAAATAATCTAAACGTTATATTGCTTGTGCGAAGTAGCGGTAACAAATACTGAGTTCATTATTCTCCAGGGAATATGCGTTTTACCTCGACTTCACCCAGTTATAGGTTTGTACAAACCTCAAACGATTAACGGAAAACCTTGAGAGACAAGATTGCGATTTATTCTGACTACGACGGATGGACTGACAAGGGCTGCAATAAAACGAAAATCACAAGACGTAACGTTTGTGCACACGATCAAATGTCGCGATCGCTGAGTATTTAATCACACACCTAACGTTGATGTACAAAACTCTGAGGAAATAAAGTACGTCTGATATTTACAAAAATACACGTTTTGAAACGGGGCTACTACATGTCGGACATATAAAATGGAGAGATAATAGCTGTTTGTATGACTGATGACGTTTGGTAATAACGTAGAGATTCGACCGCTGGAGCGAGCAAAATGTCGGTGATCTACAAGGCAATGGGATCAAATACGACACTTAGGGTACAAACTATATGATACACGGCGCAAGGACAAACAGACCCCCATTTGGTTTATTGAATGCGTTACCGGAATCCAAGAACTCACAGGGGAATCCCCTGTATTTCGCATCTAAATTGGGGAAAAGAAAGTGTATGAATGGTGTAAGAGCATTAATCGCTGGATATGAGGTCTAATACGCGGACCGATTTTTATCGTTCGGCCGTGTATCGGTTGACCGGTTTGCAAATAAAACCTCAGGAACTTTCGAGCCTGCAGAAGAACGACTAACAAGTTCGTAGAATGGCATTGTGTTTTTGTTGCAGATGTGACAGTTCTCAATCAGTTGTTCATCAAGAATACCGCAAAAAAAGTTATGCGAACAGGAGTTTATTTTTTCAGAAATAAAAAAGAGAGCTCATCCTACCCAGCTGCTTTAAAAAGCCGTAAAGATAGAAGCTTATTTAACACAGTTACGATGTAATTATATCCATATGTGAAATATATTAACAAGTATTCTGGCAATTTAGAAGAAACCCAACTGTTAAAAATGTGGGCTTCCGCTTAAGGTGAACAAGAGACAAAAGCAGCACGCTAAAACGCAGTAAGCCGTTTATCAGATGAGTTAGTAATCCAGAGGTGGATATTCCAAACTCCCAACGTTACTTCAGAGTTCACCTGGGTAGAACGTAAGTTTCCTCGAATCCGCGAACCTTCGATCTGGGCAGACAAGTAAGGTGTCTGCTTGCTATTTTATCACCAACTTTGTGTGTCCTTTCTTTTTGCCTGCGAACTTTCTTAGGCCCAGACCAGCAAAAATTATTAAACGTAGTCCAGTTGCGGAAAACCCTGACTTCAGCTGGATTTCAACCAATGCCGTAAACAGTGTGCACAGAAGTGGCAACTGTTCTAGCAGCTGGGCTTTGTAGCCGCGCCGGAAGCTCAGGATTTTTCCACTGGGATCCAGTTACCCACCCAACCCACTGCGTGACATAGAATCCGTCAAATAATGCAACTCCCGCAATCCCAAGTCTTAATAGGCCACCTCTACTCACTGGCAAGACTTATGTGCTTAGGTCATTAATCAATCTAAAGTAATATTCAAACAGAATATGCCCAAAAACTTTACTTTATTGGACTTAGTGTGATAACTATCCAACGTACCAATTTATGATGTGGTGAGTTTATCCTCAACGAAATGGGCCTGAGGATCATTCCAATCTTGTATGTCTTTTGGAGACCATAGCGTTAATGTATCGACTATCCACACAACTAACGAACTTTATATGTCATCTCATTAATTATGCGTAATTTTCGGACTATATGTCGTCCAACGCGGACTTCTAGTTCTGTGACATTGTCCACTGTGTCTGTTTGTTGAAACTTCGTTTTGTCATCCAACCTTAACAATATCTTCTGTATTTATGTATAAAATGATTGTCCCAGAGCCCCTATCCAGCTTAAATACCATTACATTTTTTACTCAAGTTTTCATAATTATTCCAGGTGTTGTTTCGTGATAGCGCACCAACAGTTGATTGGAGTTATGCTAAATCTGTAAGCTATGTCGGTGAGTTTGGTTTTAATCCAGCCTTAGGTTGTCGGCAGTAGATGTTGATTGCTCAGTTCGGTTCTCGAATTGGACCTCAACATACCTAGTAATTGATTGTACACTCCCATCCCCAATTGTTTCATACAAAAATGTTTCGTGTTATTGTAAATTTTTTGCTGACGGGTCAAAATGGGATGTGTGTATTTATCACTCTTCTTGTCCTAACCATTTTTTTCAATCGGAGACTTAAAGGAAAATTCGTCTAGAATCGGTTCAAGTTGCCATTAGTGAAACATGGTGTCAGATATGTTGGTGGAAGCGTGAGTCTTGTAGTTCTTCACAAAAGCAGATTTACATGCAACGGAAGCCTGAACTATCCGTTTCCCCGAATATAATGTGTAAAACAATAGCGGACTGGCATTACACGACTTACATTCATAACTTCGGTGTATACAGACCGTCTCTATATCAATATGGGAAAGTACAATAAACAGCGAAGAAAGCCCAACTGTCAGAGGCCACAGTGACTGCCACCAGTATGGTAGTGGTAACCCCACAAACAGTTGTTTCTGAACCCACAGCACTGGTTTGCACTTTTGCTTGACAACGTCTTCAGCAGCACGCAGTGTTCGGGCTTGTGACGTTGAGATCAAAGCACGAAACGCGGTTGCCGTGTCACTTTACTGTTGTCACTAGAATACTATGAATTATGCTCCTTCTATCTACAGCGGTGACGTTATGTGGGGCCTGTCCCGTGACTCAGGTTTACAGCTGATATTCTGAGTGTCATATGTGCTAATTTACTATCAGTCAATGGGAGAACCTAACGGTCTATTAGCGCTCGTTCTCGTAGAAATCAATTTGCAACGTGCTTGGGTCGCAAACGCTCCAGCATCTTAACTAGTCAATATAAACAACATGTTTGCTGGAAACGAGTTCTGGAAGGTCACTGGTGTGTATCAAAAATACCTGGAGTCTCAGCACTTACGATAACCCTGTGGTAATCAGGGAAGGAGAAAATAAGTCAGATTCTGTTTTAACGCTAAAATTACCACTGGCAAGTATTCGAAGATTTTGGATAGTATGAACCGAACTTCACTTATGTGATCGCAGCTGCCGCATTCCCATAGACTTTTCAGCCAGTACTTGTCGATCTTGTAGACTTAGAAGAGACCAAATTGCGATCAATCTGGATTTCAGCTGGATTCGAACCAGCGACAGAAATAATATGCCCAAACACGACAAATGCTCTACCAGCTGAGCTACGAAGCCACACCGGAAGCTTGAAAATTTCACATTTGGACCTAGTTACCCAACCAACCAATTGTCATATGGAATCCACCAAATGATCCAGCCGATTGACTACCTAAACAGGATTTCTCCATCAGTTCACGCTGGAATCCACCAACGCCACCGATGAGCATTGACCCTGAATTAGTGACAAGTCCAGATTTTCCCAAATGGGTTTCTTCTAATTATCAAATCTACCAAGCTACTGGTCTTGCAGATCTCGCTTGGGTGCATAACCTTACCACTGTCGGGAGTTGCACTCCGGCCACGCTTTCATGAGGTAACCGTTATGACCACTGCACTGTTGACCTCACCTTAAACACGACTGAACTATCTTATGAAATCGCCTAGCCTCATTCGCTTGTGAGTAATACTTCCATTGCCCAATTGTCTTGCGAGCATTACACGAAAGAGGATGGTTGAACAGTCTATGGAAATGAGAAGACTGTGGTAAACCTTGAGTGCTGTTCAGTTTATATCAGTCTAAAGCTTCTGCTGTTCATATGTGACGCAATCCAGCACGCAACCACTTCTTGGATGTCATAAGCTTCTGGTTTGTGTACTAGGTGACCATGGGAAACTTGGGAGAGAGATTTGGCAAAATCATAGATAGCGTCTGAAAACAGAACTTTGCTTACGCCCTCGGTTAAGCTATGCATGAAAGTTAGCATACTGGATATGCATGATCTATTTGGAAGTAAGCCATTACGCGTAGAATGGAGAAGATTATTTGAAGAGAAATGCCTATGGAACCATTTAAAAAAATTCACGAAATGCTGATGAGATTGATCGGCCGAAAGCCAACAGGAGAGTGCCTATCGCCTGCTTTCAGAGCAGGCGTCGCAGTGATTTCCTCCTATGTATCACAAAGAGCACCTTTTTGAGGATATCTGTGTACGGATTATAAAGGAGGTTTGCCTCATTAGATTCCACCTCTTTAATGACCTGAGGGTGGATCCTTTCTGGACCCACCATATCACATTGGTTAACCACAGGTACGTGGTTATTAACGTCAGGCGCCGAGAGGTTGAATGCGAATGGTGATTGTTGGACCCTTCTTTGAGGCAGAATGTCAACCCAATTGGGGATACCCTTATTACAGACTACTAGACAGTACTCTTTAAATAATTCCGAACCTTCTTCTAGGTTCGGCGTGGTTTATCTGCCGGGTAGGTGTGGAGAAAGGCGATAGTTCGCTTTCCTCGATGGACGTTCCTAGTTCAACACAAAATTGTATCCGCGGTGGCTTTTGGCAGTACCCTTTCATACTCAGGTTGAATGTATTGACAAACATCCCACTTGAACTTGGTTCGCCTTATACAAGAACAACCAGGTCGTCTAGTTTGTAGGTATGTTTATGTTTTGCGTAGAAATAGGAGGAGAGGACGAATTCTGAGCGCCTGAAGAAGGGTTCATACATACTAACGGACACGAATAGATCGTTTACTTTATGGACGGTGTTTCTAATCGTACGGCAGTTGTGGTCCGCAAATGCAGATTTGGGAAGAAGTGAATCGAAGTAACTTAGGTCGTTAAGATCAGCCTGAATAAAATTTCGGACGCAAATCTTTTTCACCGGTCGTTAAAATTAATAATAGATAACGCCAAAACTCATTGATAAGTGGCAGTCATGTCCCAATCTTAACTTTCTGGCCACTCCATCTGCTAACTAGATCAACCGGAGAGGGGGTATGTGCCGAGCGACGTCGTGCTGTCATGTTGTGTCCATGATTTACCACTTGTTACCTCTATCGATTTTCATATTCACACATGTGAAAATCCGACTAAATACTCTCCCCCAAGTGTTTACTCTTGAATGTTCTACCCCCACTGTTTTTGGCAGTTATTTGGGCCTTGAGTCAGGCGATTTTGTTTTATGGTGACAGTTTGATTGCTGTGTGAATAACCCATTGCCTGCTATTGTACTTTGCTTGAGTGGTGTGTATGCCACTCTTTTTACAGCTCAGACCGTTTTCATTGTTTTGGCCCACTTGACCAGTTGGAAGTACCCTGCCAGGTATGAATGTCATATTAGGTGATTATAATGCAGCATTAGTCTGTTCGGCACCAAATTGTAATTCCTTTCCCGGAAACGATATGTTGAACGAAACTGTTGAGCTTATCTACTTATCCACCCAGCTAGTGTGAGCACTACTACCGTGTCTTTGTGAATCAACCTTGCTTTGCTTGTTTGGGATCGTTGGTTTGTCACTACGCGTTGCTCAAAGTCCTCGTGGAAGATCGTACATCAGTGGGAGAACTGAAGATGCCCGATCACTTTTGAGCAAACTGGAGTCATTCACAATAATTTGACAATATCGTTGTGAAACCAGAAGGTTGTCTAGGGCTACAAGAAAAGCCTCGTCCTCGATGGCAGAGCACGATGAGGACGATAATGCAAGAAGTGTGTCTAGACCCTGAAGTGATACTCAAAACCAAGTGCAACACAGTTCTCAGCGAAGGCAAATCTTTTGTAACGTTTTTCAAGTCAGGTCTAAACCAGCTAACCGATGCTCCTACTCATGGTTTGTCCAGTAGAATAAGTCAACTTTGGGTAGCTATGTCACTAATGTGATACCATCATTCAATAAGCTTAGAGCAGTTGACGTCTACATCAATCGATTCTTGTTGCCAAGGTGATCACCGAATCAAACAAATGCTTGCTGGAAGCAGAAAGCACCACAGGGATTAAAACGCTCACTTCGACTCACTTGTGGGTAATGTTCAGATTACCCACTCCCTTCCAAAGTAGACATGGTAACCGACCTGTCAATTCCGACTGAGAATCCCACGTTTAGAACCTCTATCCAAATGGAAAACACAGAAACCAATAAACCTGTTGACCAAACATAATACTTCATTCTGAAAAGGCTGACCGAAATGTCTATGGGAACGCAACAGCTGCGATATAAGTGCTAGTGATGTTCAATCTATGTGTAATAAGATCAGACAAGGGAACTTTCTAATAAATAGTACAGACTGTATCAGAATAAAAACCATATACTGCAGAATGGTGGATGGATCCAGGAAGCTCTGTATGAGAAAGATAAAGCCAAGGTCAATGAGTAAATGATGACAATAAATCAACGGAGGTGGCAGGACGCTATGAGGCCTAAGAAAATAGCACTGACTGTTACCAACACTCATAGATACAAGGTTTCACTTAAGTTCCCGAAAACTGACTGGCAGTTCTCTTGGTCTTTGATAGAACCAACTTATCATGCAATGTTTTGATCAAGTGGTTCATGAAATTTCCAGTAGCCACAAAGGACTTTTGTTAACAGAGCGGCAGTGCGACTGTTGTTGTAGACTCAGTCAGAATTCATGGCCATGCGCAGTCTATCTGGACAGCTGTATACCTCTTGCTTCGGACAGAACAAGACAGAATACTGAAAATTTACTCAGATAAAACTGGTTGTGTACATATATAAGTAGTTATTAGCAAACTATATAACTTACAACTAAGTGAACTCTGAGCACGGAATCTAATCGTCAGCAAGCATCAACCAATAATGCGGTGGTATAAAATAAACGAAAGGGGATAGGTTATACGAGAGGTCGTAGTAACAATGCAGAGTATATTACGTGTAACAATGTGAGAAATTTTTGGCCAATATTTAATGTAAGCAACAGATGTGGATGTGTGGAGAACCTACAGTACGATAGTCTGACTAATGGGGTTAGGAATGGGAACACTTGGGATTGGCATTGTGCAAACGGACGGCCGTGGTCGCGCAGCGGGGTGTTAACGCCCCTGGGCCACATGTGAAGGTAGTTCGAGCCTCCCAGCGGGAGTTTTGCCATTGCGCTCTCAATTTCCGGCCATATATTTCATTCATTCTGGCCAGAATCAACAGATGTGCCTATTTTTAACATACCGGATGGAACAGATAAAACAAAAAAATCACTTCGGACCAAATTCTATAGGGTTCTGCAACTGACACATGAATGTTGGTGTTGTGCTTATCGATGAAGTCTAATCCTCAGTCACTAAACTAGTCAAGACTTTCAAGCTGTTCGTCACGTGACCATCCATCCACCAAATGCCATCCAAATGGGAACACTCTCTATCGGCGAAACTGTTGGAGGCAAACTATTGAAACCATTGTCGTGCACTCAAGAGATTTTTCGGTGTTGCGTCTTTTCTGATCTCAGTTCGACCGAACCGAAAGCCGATCAGCACGTCTCAGCCAACAAACGAGCACGGCATAACGAACCAGTTGTGACCGTATCAGCTGAACTTCTTTGTGAGAAGTCCGACTGACGTTCTGGTCAAACCTTATCACCTGTTGTTTACTTGTAATGATCCGTAGGCGTTCTCCTGAATGCGTGTCTTTTGGTATTTGTCTTATCACAAGGACTTAGCTTTTGGTAGTTCATTTTATCCATCAGATATGCCCTCAGGAATCTGGGGTCCGCATGCTACTGGTGGTGTTTTACACTGATTCCCCATTTTGATAACTGTTAACATTGTATTTGTCAACCCAGTTTTGGAAACCACGCATTAAGTGAACTAGAAAAATGAGGGCAGTTACAATTGGCCCGTGGTTTTTAGTGGAATTCACTCAACTGTTCTGAAGAATGGTTGGTAGAGCATACATGGTTTCATCCCAGTACGATAATGAGTGAAATAAATGATTGGCTCAGGTAGAGGTAAACTCAACCAATTGCTGGACGCACAGTTAATTGTCAGTAGCACATTAATAGAATGAGAAGACAGAGGACAGCGTACAGCCAACTAGGAGATGTGGAACTAGTCGTTGCTTGACTGATTATCTGGACTCAGGAATACAGTGAACCTGCTATCTAACACTCCGGGTCAGATTAAAAAGCAGCCATGCTGGAAAACCATTTCAGTTAAATTTGTAACATTAGGACACACCCATCGTTTACTGAAGTGATTTTCGACTAAAGTCTTTCAAGGACCATAGAACGATGAGTCCCATGCTAAAATACTCATGAGTACGTTCAGCTGTATTGTACCCATGACTACTTTTCAGCGTGGTCATTAGATAAACCAGTCGGTGAACGACACACTTGTATACAGGGTTATTACTGTCGTGAACATCTATTCGGGTCATGGCCTATCCAAACCCGAGTAGCGGACCAATCCAACATCACTTTAAGAGAACTTATCATGACTCGACAAGCAGCTTCATTTTTACTTCTTCCGCCATTTGTCAAGCTCTTTGTTTTATATTGCTGCTGATGGCAAACAATGACAGATTGACATTTTAATACTGATATAACTATAAATTCATGTTCACGTATGTAATGGGACTCTTGACCGTGATAGTTTGAGTACCCACTAACAAATTATGTTATCTCAAAGATAGTTAATGGAAAGATTAAATCATTATTTAGAATCTTTATTACTGAAATTGATTTACAATCTTAATGCAGTGAAGCTCGTCGGGTGAGTGTCCTGTACAGTTTTGTAGCTGTTTTCTACTCCCATCCGGGTCTTACCACGTTATGCATGTCCATACTTCGACCGCATCGAATCACATCCAGCTTTTAACTCAGCCCATAACAGTAGTAAATTCACCAAGGAGTCAGACAACAATGACCAAATAATGTTTTGGAGATGTTGGCATAGTAAGAAGAGAAGATGGATCAATCCAACGGAATGTATACAGAAAACAAACTTGGAGTGGCCAATACATTCACTTTGACAGTTTAGTGTACGATCTTCCGGGAAGACGTTGAACAACGCGTAGCAATAAACCAACGATCTCAAATGGTCAAAACAAGATTGGTTCACAATGCCACGGTACTATTGAACAAATGATCAAAGTTAATAATTAGACAACCTCAACAGTTTCGATCGACGGATCGTTTCCAGAAGATAATTACAATTTGATGCCAAATAGGCTAAAGATGA